>JACATO010002604.1:0-33939 GCA_018389105.1 Nautilus pompilius
TATTTTGAATCTATACGATCGACCACGACGCCAAACCGGAACACATGGTCTGCAGCTGCAGCGCCCCGATCAGATGCGTCCTACTCTTAAGGTCCGGTCCGGGTCCCTGCCGAGGGTCATGGGATGGGACACATTAAAATCGCCTAGAATATATAAAAGTCATCAGCAGGGTGAGACCTAAGCTCCTGCTCTAAGATATCATTGAAGTTCTGAAAGAACACGTCCGTTCCCTCGCAACGGTGGGAGCGTACACTGAAGCGATCATCACTTTTCTTTGGAACTGGGTTTGGCAAATAACTATGGCGATACGCCCATGATTATCACTGTAAGAGTGCTCTATCGTAAAACCTAGGTTACTATGTACTAAAATAGCAACACCTTTAGCCCTACCTACTTTTTCAAGGCTGGAGTGGATTAGGCCGGTCCAGTTAGCGAAATAACTAGCTAGTTCTTGGTTAGATTGTAAGTGGAGCTCTTGCATGCATATTATAGAGGAAAGTTCTGAATGCTGTAGGTGGTCTAGGAAAGTATTCCACTGGGACTTGAATTTTATCCCTCTCAAATTCAGGGATAAAAATTTCAAGCGTCTATTCATAGTCACATGCGTGATTAAAGTCCGAGGACATTCAGTAGGTTAAGTTGTCCGAAAGGAGTCGAAATGGAAGGGTCTCCTCTATTCGGACGACTCTTCCATGTCATCAGCCCCGGAGTTACAGGAGGGTATGTGCGCATAGCCTCCATAAGTTGTTGTAGGGGAGCTTCGAGGGATGTGACCGACGTCGCTCCTTTGTTTTGGGGGGTGAGACAGGTGCGGAATCCCGCACGGTTCTTTTGGCCGCCCGGGACACCCGGGGCCGAACCCTCCGCGGCAACGGAGGGGGAGGTACCGAGCAAGAACGGGCGGCGGAGGTAGTGTCGGAAGCAGGTTCCGAAAGTGGAGGTTCCGCCGGCTGAGCCATGGGAGGTGCAGGCATCATAGGCGGAGATGGTGCTGGCGTCGGCGTTGGTATTGGTGCAGGTAGTACAACCCGCACAGGCTCCGGCGTCGGCTCTGGTGTAGGTACGGATGAGGGTTCCGATGCTGGCTCCGGTACCTGGGTGACGGGAACATCTGAGCACGTAGCTTCAGTATGGCCCGTCTCCCTGCACCGGGTACAAAAAGGGGGTGCACGGGGCTGGTCCCTGTACACCACCTGGAAGGTATAATACCTTCCCTCGATCTCCTCTCGGATTCGTCGAGGGATCGGCTCCCTCAACATCATCTTTAGACTGCGCTGTCCGGAAAGGAAAGGCAGTCCCGGCAGGCAGTCATATTTGAGAGGCCTAAGTATTTTCCCAAATCGGGAAGAATGCCTTCCGGTATGGCATTCGGTGTGGCGAGTGGAAGGCCACGAACCTTGATCCAGGCCACCGGGCTGGACCCACGAAGGGGGTAGCCGACCCCCTTCACCACCAGGTTGCGGGTTGAGAGCAACTCAGCATCTTGGGGGGAGCTGCAGAGGATCTCTGTAGCCCCCCCAGAGCCCGAGAGCACCGCCCGAACCCTGGCTCCAAGCCCGGCTTCGTGGATGGCCACCGACATCCATTATTTACGGCCCCATCACCGTACAGGAAAAGGGAGGAATTCCTGGAGAAAGTTATGGGCCGCTTGTGGTCTATATCTTCGAGGCCTTGCAAAAAGGCTCGAAACGACGGCTGGTCGGAAGAGCAGCAGGTTGGACCGTAGGCGGAGAGGAAGGCCGGGCCACGTCCGCATAAGAGGTAGTCGCCAGGGGAGGATGGAGGCTGATCCATGGAGAAAAATAAACACACACTGGAAAAAAAATAAGAAAACAAGAAAATACCACTTACCTTCAATCACACCGTGGGCTACCACCTCAATGAAGCTTCGCCCACACAACACAACTCGGAATCTCAGACTAGACACAAAGATCTTTTTTTTTTTTTTTTTTTTTTTTTTTTTTTTTTTTTTTTTTTTTTTTTTTGTGTAGGTGTTGCAGATGAAGTTAAAGGGAGGAAGGCTATGTGAGAGCAGCGGGCTACCCAAACTCCTTCGCAAAGCGGCAGGAGAGGTACGATTTTTCAAAGGCTGGACTCTCGAAACGGAGTTTACTCTCCGCCTGTCCCTAGTGTATGCTGGGATGGGGGGACCACTGTTTATTCGTAAAATTATCCAACCGGATGGGGGAGAGGATCTTTAATTTTTAAATTTGGCGAAAAAGCCATTGTGAATGCAAAGGGAAACAACGTTCTTCCCTCTATGTATAAAGTTGACTTGAGATCAGGCAGCAGAACATCTGTAAGAAGAAAAGAAGATGAACATGGGGTGGGTGAAACCCATTCCAATGTTCAAAAACTAAATCAAAAATGAAAATCCCTCGTTGGAGACCTAGAAGGTCCCTGCGGAGAGGTCAAACCGGGAAGTAGTGTGCGCAGAAGGACTGGTACTAGACCAGTCATCGGCGCAACACCCAATTCCACAGTGAGAAAGAAAGTTGCAGAGAAGAGGAAGGAATGAAGAAAATCCGGGAGGGAAAAGGAGAGTGGGGAGGGAAAGTTATGAATAAAGAGAGGTTGGGAATGATGTAAGGTTATGGAATGTGGTGAGAGTGTTAGATGATAAAAAGTCTTCTGGAGGTTAAAATCTTCTTTCTGAAATACGAAAAACGAAAGAAAGAAGACAGAAACAAAGAAGAGCGAGAAAAGAGAGAAGAAATCCATCGGTGGTGGTGACGGAAGCCTCCAGGGACAAAACTGCACCATGGCTCGCCGACGGGTTGAAGTAACTCCGGGGGCTGGCCTAGATGAAGTTGCAGGTCGTCTGGTTGGAAGTCACGAAAGAGAAGAAGAAGAAGATTGTCAGCTGAAGGTGAGATGAAGGCGTTGGTCGGGGGTGATCGTGCCCAAAGCGCCGTTGATGAGCCAGGTGGCTGAGTATATCGCTCTGTCCGTAATGCTGGACTGCATGATCGTATATTTCTGTCGTAGGTAAGTGGCTACGTAGTTTGAAAAAGTGTTTTGGTTGAGGTGGGCTGATCGCCCTCTAAAGCCTTGCGACTACCCCCCAAGCGATCCGCTGAGCGGAGAAGGCCAGGAAGTTCGAAAGACGATCCTTTTTACTAGAAGTGGGAAATCCAAAGATGCGCCAGTACAAAGTAAGTTTGCACTGGGGACTCTGAATGCGGTAGACCAAATCGCGGACTAGGCTCCACAGTTCTATGTTGCCGGGCAGGAGAATAGACAGTGGATGGCCGTGTCGTCCTGCTCGGGACAAGCGAGACATTTCGGAGAAGTTAATAATTTCCATTTGTGTTTATTTTCCCTCGTAGGGAGTACATGTCGTAAGAGTTTCCAGTGTATGTCGGAGGAATACCCATCCACCAGGCGGTTGATGCTGCTGGTCCAAATTCTACTCCATGGAAGAGGGCCAGAATCCAGAATAGCTTCCCACTTCCCCCTGTAGTCTGGTTCCGTGATCGGGCGCGACGACAGGAAGAAGTAAAGATCCCGATGAGATAATTTGTCTAGATCAACTACGTTAGTCCCTAGGCTTACGGAGTTGTCTGTATTGATGTTAATGTCGGAATTGATCCATGTAGTGAGAAGGGTTACGTGGTAGTCGGTTAGAAGTCTTCGTGTGGCTCTATAATTTTAGTTTGTTAGTTAAAACATGCAAACCATCAGAGATGTTAAAGGCCGTAGCTACGCGATCTAAGAAGAGAGTTTGCCACCGTGGTCTATCTACAGTCCTTATGATATCAAATACCGTTTTTAGGAGTTGAGCACCTGTTTTGCTCGCTAGGTTGAGGAGGTTTAGTCCTCCTTGTTTTCGAGGGAGTCTTGTTATTTGAGTATTGGCCAGGTGTTTGCGCCCCTGCCACAGAAACCGGTCAAAACCGGCGTCTATGGAGGTGCGCGCCCAACCTGGCAGTCCTATAATTTTAGATTTGTAATAAATACTAGGTGTGCAGTATGTACTAATAAGAAAAGTTTTTGTGAAGAAGGAGAGGTTAAGGGAAGACCAGCGGGTTAGTTGAGCGTGGATTTGGTTAATACAGGATTCCAATTAAGGGGCAGGACATTAGTACGGTTGTTAAGGGGGAAGAAGATACCTAAAGATGTATCTTGTCCTCCACCCACTGAACTGGATACTGCGAAAGTGGCGCCTGGGTGCCCCCAAGCCACGCCGCCTTCGTCTTCCTGAGGTTGGTTCTCGCCCCTGAGGCCTTTCCGTAGGCCTCAAGGGCATCGAAGGCTGCCGCCAGGCTGGCCTCATCACGGAGCAGGAGGGTGGTGTCATCCGCATACTGCGCATCTTGGTTCCGTGGATTCCCTGGATGGTGGTGGAGTGGCGCACGAAAGCGGCCAGCGGTTCGGCGGCAATGACGAAAAGCATGGCACTCAGGGGGCAACCCTGCCGAATGCCACGAGTAGGGTGGAGGGACGAAGAACGAAATCCGTTGTGTACTAAGTGCGTCTGTATGTGTGCGTAGATTAGTCTAATGTAGTTAAGAAAATACTCCCCAAATCCAAGGGTTTTAAGTGTCTTAAGAAGAAAATTCCAGTCTACCCTATCAAAAGCTTTTTGAAAGTCGACGGCTAGCATGATTCCTAAGGAATTTTCCGTGTCTAGCCTACTTGTAATTTCTCTGAACAGATGAAGAGTGTCGGAGACACTCCTCCCTGGTACTGAACAGGTCTGATCAGCACTGATAACTTTATCCATAACTTTGGCCAGCCGATTGGCTAGCGCCTTAGCTATGATTTTATAGTCGCTATTTAGGAGGGAAATGGGTCTCCAGTTGTCCAAGCACTCCCCATCGCCCTCCTTCGGCAGCAGGACGACAGTGGCAGTGCGTTGGCTTTCTGAGAGCACCCCCTTACAGTATGCGCTATTCGCAACCGATGTCAGGTCCTTAGCTAGGAGGTATTCAAACCTCTTATAGAAATCCAGCGTAAGGCCATCATCTCCTGGGGACTTGTCTTTATTTGAGGCCCTAATGGCCTGTTTTATTTCATTGACGGTTAAGGGGCCTTCACACTGCTCGGCTTCTAGGGGGTCTAGTTTAAGTTTTAGACACGCCAAGAATTTGTCCTGAGCAGACGGACAAGTGTCCGCCCTAGTGTAGAGATCTTGATAGTAGCGAGCTTCTTCCCTAAGGATGTCTGCTGTACTAGTAAGAACGCGGCCGTCTTTAGTTTTTAACTTGGTTATAGATTTCTTTGCTGCCCTAGATTTCTCTAAACCACAGAAAGACATTCTATTACCTTCGCCGTTCATGGCCGGTACTCGGGCCCTAATTCTAGCGCCTTCTGTTTTGTGTAATTGTAAGTTTGCTAACTCGGTTTTGATGGCTTGTATTTTATCACTTCTATCTAGCCCTAAGGCCGCTTGTTTTAGTTCTAAGTTTAAAGAGTCTGTCAATTGATCTTCTAGGAATTGTCTATAAGCCGTACGCACCTGACTATACGTGATGCTAAAGTTCCTTAGTTTAGCCTTACCTAAGTCCCACCACTCCAGTAGGGTCCGGAAACTCCGCCCGACGAAGCGACCAGTCCTCCCAGAGACTCTGTACACCCTCAACATACTCTGACTCCGTCAGAATACTGTTGTTGAGCTTCCAGAGCCCCGGTCCCCTGGCGTTCCCCGGAAGAAGAATCTCGGCCCGAACCTGGAAGTGGTCACTTCCCGCGAAGGCGTCGTGCGAAACGCTTTGAAGTGATTGCGCTACATGTTTAGAGACATACACTCTATCTATTCTAGTTGCTACGTTATACTTTTTACTGAAGTGAGTGTATGACAACGCGTCTGGGTGTTTGAATCTATACGCATCGACCACGCCAAACTGCGAACACATGGTTTGCAGTTGCAGCGCCCCGATCAGATGCGTCCTACTCTTAATGTCCGGTCCCTGCCTATCGAGGTCATGGGATGGGACACAATTAAAATCACCTAGAATATAAAGTCATCAGCAGGGTGAGACCTAAGCTCCTGCTCTAAGATATCATTGAAGTTCTGAAAGAACAGTGTCCGTTCCCTCGCAACGGTGGGAGCGTACACTGAAGCGATCATCACTTTTCTTTGGAACTGGGTTTGGCAAATAACTATGGCGATACGCCCATGATTATCACTGTAAGAGTGCTCTATCGTAAAACCTAGGTTACTATGTACTAGAATAGCAACACCTTTAGCCCTACCTACTTTTTCAAGGCTGGAGTGAATTAGTCCAGACCAGTTAGCAAAATAACTAGCTAATTCTTGGTTAGATTGTAAGTGGAGTTCTTGCATGCATATTATAGAAGAAAGTTCTGAATGCTGTAGGTGGTCTAGGAAAGTATTCCACTGGGACTTGAATTTTATCCCTCTCAAATTCAGGGACAAAAATTTCAAGCGTCTATTCATAGTCACAAATGCGTGATTAAAGTCCGAGGACGGTCAGTAGGTAAAGTTGTCCGAAAGGAGTCGAAATGGAAGGGTCTCCTTTATTCGGACGACTCTTCCATGTCTGCAGCCCCCGGAGTTACAGGAGGGTATTGTGAAATAGCCTCCATAAGTTGTTGAAGAGGAGCTTCGAGTGAGTGAGACCGACGTCGCTCCTTGGTTTTGGGGGTGAACAGGTGCGGAGTCCCGCACGGTTCTTTTGGCCGCCCGGGACACCCGGGGCCGAACCCTCCGCGGCAACGGAGGGGGAGGTACCGAGCAAGAGCGGGCGGCGGAAGTGGTGTCGGAAACAGTTCCGAAGTTGGTGTTTCCGCCGACGGAGCCATGGGAGGTGCAGGCTTCCTGGGCGGAGATGGTGCTGATGTCGGCGTCGTGCTGGTTCGGGCAGTTCTGCCCGCACAGGCTCCGGCGTCAGCTCTGGCTAGGTTCTGGCGTTGGTGTAGGTGCGGGTGAGGGTTCCGGTGCTGACTCCGGTACCTGGGTGGCAGGGACATCTGAGCAGGTGGCCTCAGTATGGCCTGTCTCCCTGCACCGGGTACAAAAGGGAGGTGCACGGGGCTGGTCCCTATACACCACCTGGAAGGTGTAGTACCTTCCGTCGATCTCCTCCCGGATACGTCTAGGGATAGGTTCCCTTAACATCATTTTTAGACTGCGCTGTCCAGACAGAATGGTAGCCCGGCAGGCAGTCATATTTAGGGGCCTAAGAATTTTCCCAAGCGGGAAGGATGCCTTCGGGAATGGCATTAGGTGTGGCAAGTGGAAGGCCACGAACCTTTATCCACGCCACCGGCTGGATCCACGAAGGGGGTATCCTACCCCCTTCACCACTAGGTTGCGGGTTGAGAGCAACTCCGCATCCTGGGGGAGCTGCAGAGAATCTCTGTGGCCCCCCCAGAGCCAGAGAGCACCGCCCGAACCCTGGCCCCAAGCCCGGCTTCATGGATGGCCACCCGACATCCACATTGTTAACGGCCCCATCACCGTACAGGAAGAGGGAGGAGTTCCTGGCGAAGGTTATGGGCCGCTTATTCTCTTGGTCGTCCTCGAGACCTTGCAAGAAGGTCGAAACGACGGCTGGTCTGGTCTGGCAGCAGGCAGGACCGGTGGCGGAGAGGAAGACCGGGCCACGTCCGCATAGGAGGTGGTTGCCATCTGGGAAGATGGAGACTGATCCATGGAAAAAAAATGACACACTGAAAAAAGAAAACAAGAAAAAGCACTTACCTGGAACACTGTGAGCTACCACCTCAATGAAGCTTCGCCCACAACACAACTCGGTAATCTCGGACTAGACACAAAGATCTCAGCCAGAGAAGGCCGAGAAGCCATCAAACAGATCCTGTCTTATTTTTACGAATTAATGGCGCGACATCCTTGGCAAACGCATCCAAAACCCCACTTTCCTCGCCTTCCTTTCGGGTGGCGTTTGGATGTCTTAGTCTTGGATTTGCTGCTCTTTGGGTGAGCAGCTTCAGGGCGGACTGATGTCTACTCCGCGGTTTTACTGTTTCCACAGGTCAGGTTATCTTCCTCTGGAGCTGAAGTTGGAGGGGTTATGGCGTCCTCCGCGGGTTGTTGATCTGTTGGAGCCAAATTTTCCACAGGTTGAGTCGTCTGTGGTGTTTTCTCCTCCAAGGGCTCCTTCGGAGAATCCTTTTCTTTAGGGGTGTCAGAGCTCTGGCAACTCCCCTCGGTGCACCTGCCCCCTTTCTTTGCAGATCTTACAAAACGGTGGTTCTGTAGGCTGGTCTTTGTAGACCACCGAGAAGGAATATGTCCGACATTTCTCTGCTTCTTCTCGGGATAGGCTCCCGGAGAATCATTTTACCGCTCCTCTGTCCTGAGAGGAATACTCAGGAAATCATCGTACTTCAAGGGTACGATTACCTTTCCACACTTGGCCAGGGGCAGTCCGCGGACCTTTACCCGGACCACGGGACTGGCCCCTCTTACAGTATAGTTTATTCCGTTAATGGAGAGGCTTTTGGTCGAGATTAATTCAGCATCTCGATGGCCCCTCCATAGCTGGAAATGACTGCACAGACTTTCTCGCTGAGTCTGGCATCGAGCGACGCTTTCCCGACTTCCAGGCAACTTACCGCTTTGTTGGCCTGGAGGAAGAGCGAGCTGCTCTTCTCGGAATTTAGATTCCGAGGGGTGGACGGATCCGTGTCCGACTCCCTCAGGAAATCTCTGAAGGACCGAGCGTCTGTGTTCCTCCATTGTTCTCGTAGTCCTTCAGATTATTATTGCTAGCCCCTACCTTCCTTTGTCTAGCTGTTCTGGCACAGATGGAACCTGCTGAGGCTCCATCGTTTTTTTAATACTTATTAAGTTCGAAAAAATACAAACAACTGTAAAGGAAACTAAGTGGAGATAGGAACAAACAGAATAAGGACAGAAGTATTTAAATAACTTACAGTTGGCAGGTAAACTAAAGCTCACCGAGAAAAGGGGAAAATAAGCTAAGTGTTCACGTGATCGCTAAACCTGGCTCATCGTCCTGGGGGCATCACAGAGTTGTATCCTAAAGATCTGTCCAAAATGAAAGTGGCACCTTTTCGGGTGGGCACTTCCATTCCATCAACCCCCTGAGTCATGGTGACAGATAGAGGGGGGGCTGTGACTGATTCTAAAAAGTGTTGGAGAGGGGCCTCCAGCGAGCGGGCCCGGCTGTCTTCCGTTATTTCCCTTTTTGGTGGTGTGGGTGGGTTAGATTCGGGGCTGGTCCGCTTGGGGCCTCGTCTCCTTGATTTTTGGCTATTTGGGGGTGAGGAGTTCACGCCTTTGTCTGTTCCAGGGGCCTGGACACCTTCCTCTGGAGCTATTGCTTCAGAGGTTGTGATGTCCTCTGGATCCTTAACTTCCATGGGATGTGGTGTTACAGGAGACTTTGCTGTGTTCTCAACAGATTTTTCTAACAGAGATCAAAAATTGTTAATGTATTTATTATTAGTTTTAAACAAAATGTTTAGGGCAAAATAGAAGTGTAGTATTAAATGATAACAAAAACTATTGTACATTTGAAGATGGTGGTGGTTTTGTTTTTTTCATTGTCATGGATGCTGAATACTGCATCTCTACCACTGAATTGTAGATAAGCTTTAATCTGTGTTATCTCTGTCTGTATTATACTAAAGTCAGTTCATTGGAAGCACCATAGCCAATGGACCTATCTATCGTATGTCTAAATGATTGTAAACTGGTGTACCTTTGACTCTCTGATTGATGAGTTGAGAAATATTTGATGCTTGAAAAGAGAATATTATCCTCAGCTACCATGAAATTGGTAATTCAAAAAATATAGAGTAAATGAACTGTATGGTTGTGTGGATATATATGCCTGAAAAGAGCCTGGCTTTTTCAAAATCTGTCATATTTACTGTGCTGGATTTTTGAGATAACTGTGTGGTACTGGGTAGTTGAGCGTGGCAGTATTGTTGTGCATCATTACAGAACAACATCCACCTGATTATAGTAAGTCTGACTTTCATCTTTTCTGATCCATGAAGGTGGTCATCAGAGGGGTATATTTGCTGATGGCAATTCTGTTTAGGCAGCAGTCCACAACTATTTACATCAACAACCATATGGCTCCCTATCACCCCGCTGGCTTGCCAGCCGCAGCAATGACTCACGCTTGCTTTAGGCCACTGGATGCTGTTGCGGATGGGGGCTGGCAGTGGAACTGTTGCCACTGGGGCTTTCTGCTTGAAAAAACATTGGACCTGCCACATTGCGGAGACAGCGACGGATGCACACCAGTTCGGCTTCACTCCATAGATAGGCTGGGTACAACAACCAAAACTGATTTTTACTTACAGAATTCAAAACCTTATTTACCAGCAGCAGAAGTGCACTGTCTCAAGCCACCTTGAAAAAATATAAATTAATATTTTAGAAACAGAAAATTGGATTCTCTGTTCTGTTTTAGAGAACCGAAGCTACTTCACATCAGGAAATGTTTTAAAAAGAGGCTTTAGTCTCATGTTTACCTGTAAAATTGTTGTAGTTTGGTTTCTAATGTATAATTTTAAGGTGATATATGTATTGTTTTGAAGACTTTTTAGAAAAATGTCCATGCCATGACTTTATTTTAGGAATTTATTTTGTTTTGTGCATTTTTTAAAAAATGTTGTCTTTGTTTTTTTATTTGGTTTTGGTCTGTTTTCCTTATGGTTGACTTGAAAATGTTTCAAATAAAAGATTTAATTAAAAACATTAAATGTCTGATTAGTTATTGATATTTTAGTCAATAATTCATTTTTCTAGCTATAAAGGTATCATTGACAAGTCAGCAAAACCAATGATATGTAAATATATATATTATCTTTATTATTATAAAAGTAACAAAAGAATAATATGAACTTAAAATGCTGATATTGCAATTTTCAGATTATGAAAACAAGGTGATATGTAATTCCATTAGTCTACAAATAATACATAGCATTAATGCCATCAGAAATGTCCACATTTGCCAATTTTGCTTCATTTTTGATGCGGATGCAAGAAGAACATGGAATAAAGGCTGAATGGTAGACATTTGAAGTATTCCTTCATTTTTTACTGGTGGATTATGTATTAATTTTATTATGTTACAATGATGAGATAAGATCTTTGGGGCTGTATTTTGCGGGTATATTGGTCAAGCAAAAATGGGGTTGCTCTCTTGCCCCATAGGCTCTGGAAAGCTGCCTGGCTAATAATTGAGAGAAACAGTGCCAATGTCCATCTCCACATTTCACCCAACTGTCAACTATAATCAACACTGATTCAGACTATTTATCCAAACTAACATGGAAAGGGTCAAACAACTGAGAGCTCTAGATGACAGGTGGTTTGTTTCATTAATTCTTGTAGGCCAGGCTTAGTATTGAGGAAGTTGGTTTTGCATTTGTCTTTCCCCCCCACCCAACCCATTTCCCAGATGTGCAAGCTGAGCCAATATGACCGGCCTTGTAGCAGTAGTTGCAAACAATGTATTTTAAAGTGCCACATTAGATGAGTGTCCACCATCACAGCACAAACAGCCAGCTAACCTTACTGGCTCCGGCCTCTGGTTGATATCTGGATGCCTGGCATTTTGTTGTTGCAATTGTCAAAAATTTAAACAAAGACATTAAACATTATATAAAATATAGTTGTATATACTTGTTATTCATGATAATATTATTGATTATGAACAAAAACATTTTTATATGTTTTAATTTTTGAATAAATTTATGTAGTTTTCTAAAACTTGTGGGTCAGGAGTAAATACAATTTTACTTGTATAGGAATTACTTTCTGTAAATAACTGAACTGCCTGCAAAAATATTGCACTTAGTAAATCAACTGGTGTAGCGCTAAATGTGATGAAATATCCGGCTCTGTGGAATCACATTCTTTTTAGTTACATCATTAATTTCATAAATTTTAAAGGTTAATTTACTATATTGCTATCATAGGTGGCAAACAAATATAGAACACATTTATATTAGGGTTGATTTTCAGTGGGTCGAGTCAGAAGAATTCTCATGGTTGTCATTCCAGTTTTGTACTGTAAAAGTAGAGTATGAGATAAGAAATAATATTCCATGTGAAGAACGTTTGATTTTTAGGTATTAATTAAATCGAATTCACGTTGCCTTTACACATTATAGTTATGATCTGTCTAATGATTGATATCTTCACCATATTTTGTGGATATATATATTATTTTTATGTGAGAAAAGTTGTAGCAACACTGTAAGAAACAGAATTTGTTAGAAAAAATTACAAAAATCCTAAAGGTAGGAATTATTTTCTAAATCATTGAAAATGTTGTTCGAGTTTATCAGTCTGAAAGTAAACTGTGAAATATTTGGTTCTTATGGATACTCCTTACTGACTTGTTAATGCTTTTCTGTTAATATTTGTTTATATTATTTTTGCCATATAGTTAATAGAATTAAAGTGATAAAGTAATGAGAGCGATCTTTTATGAACGGATAAAGAATGCAAAATCTGTTGCCGAAATGTTTCAAGAAGCTTGGAATTATATTGGTATTCACATTTTGGTCGTCAGTTTCTCAAACATGGATTCTAAGATAGTATGTCTGTCATTTTATTCTGGTTATTAGCTCAAGAATCTGCTGGTAACAATTTTAATAAACAGACTATATTCATACAGCGAACATTAACAGCCAAATAATTTCATTAAAATTCCAGTGAAAATATAACCTATAGAGATCATTACTCTCTAATTTTAAAAGGCTGTAGTACAGCAAAACACAAAATGGTAAGGTGAAGGTCTAATGAAATGTGGTGTAATAGGTCTGAAACTTAAGTATGTGTGAATTAACATTTGGAATATCTTCTCTAAGAAACATCAGCCAGTAGATAATAACTTTCAGTGGTAATTAAGATCAGAATTAAATTCAGTTTGCTCACGTGATTGACAGATTCAAAATGTGCACATTCACTCGGAATCCAAACGTAAATTCGATGCTTTTAGAGACGATCAAACAGCACCACGTCAGAGTTGTGAAGGAGACACATTGAAAGACTCTCTTGTAGACAGACAAGTTAGAGATTATGGAAATGTAAACCTGGTATGAGTCAAGTTTATTCCCTTAAAACACTAATGAAGAAAGCAAGGTGATATGAATTCAGAAAGAAGGAGAAATGTTTGGTTTGTTGGTAAACTATTTAGCAATTTATTTGTCATTGTTTTTAGCTGTTGTAACATTAAGAAAAACAACATCTGAGGTTATGATGTTCAGAGATACTATGAAGGTTAATGTAAAACCAATATGTTGATGACAATTTCCATTAAAGCTGTTTTTATGCTCTGAAATAATGTAAAAAACGTTTTCTTTTAATACTAAAGCTTAATGATGAGCTTCAAGATGTTTCATGTTAATTCATAGGCTACAAGTTTTAAATATCTGAAGGATGACTTCTAATTCAAATTAAAATTTTTGAAAATGGTAAATAACTTTAACCCTTTATATGTCAGGTATCACAGTACTTTGACTTAAGTTGTCCAACTCAACGTTCAGATATAACAGATACATTTTGCACGATACACTGTTTTTAAACTTTCTAAACTTTGGGATTGATGGAATTTTCTATGTTATTTAATGTCAAAAGTGAAGGAACCCTCTTGCAAACTAGCAGTGACTCCAGTGATATGACGGCACAAACTGGAATCACGTTATTTTTTAAAATCACTTTTATTAATTAATGTCTGTATGTTAAAAATTATTAGGAAAACATTTAAAGTGCGAGTAAACAGGATGCATATTTATTACCTGCTGTTTACCAAAAATAGCATTAAAATGATAATTTTCACCCTTTACAGATGATGAATATGTCCTTACTATGTTGCCAGCATGAATTATATACAAAATTCAGTTGTGCAAATTTAATTTTGTCCTGCACTTCTCCTACCGAGACCACCACACTAATACTGCCAAAGTTTCCTCTCATCTCTCGCCTTCCACCCCATCTGAACAAAAATAAGCAGTGCAAATTGTCTCCCACAATCTGAGCGCCACACCTTTAGGTCCTACTGATTTACGAATGAGCGGCCTATAATCCGCTCTAAAGGAAGCATTAGGGGTATAGGCGACGTCAAAGTTCAGCAGTAAACGTCGACAATCAACGCTTCTTCCTGCAGGACATGGATAGCCTGCAGGAGGCTCTCGAGGTTTACGAAAGGGCCTCGGAGCAAAGATCAATAAAGGAAAGACCACAGAAGCATGGCTATGAGGCCAAATTAAATTACTAGGCATCTTCTTTCCCACTAACGCACACACTAACACGAGCAAAGAAACTGGACAAACACCGTTCACAAGATCAAGGCTTTACTAACAGCATGGTCTTCTTCAAACCTCTCCTCTCTCACAAAATCTCAACTCATACACACATACGTTGCAATAGACGCCGAGATTGATTGGTTCCTGTGGCAGGGGTGCAAACACCTGACAAATAAATAACGAGACTCCCCAGATGCCGAGGCGGGCTAAACATAATAGAACCTAGAGAGCAAAACAGGTGCTCAACAAATAATAAATATACTAGAAATCTTAAGTACCACTGGGAATAGACCAGATGGCACCAGCTATTCCTAGACCGCTTAGTTTAAGGCCAATACAACACCCCCGATGGGTCGCATGGCTTAACTAACAATCCTGAAACATAATACAGAGCACAGAAAAACATACTAAACAAGACTACAGGTTAGCGCCCTCACAAACTGGATCAAGTCCCAACACAGACATAACAAGCAGACAACACAGTAAGCTTAGGTAACAATCGGCATGATGTAGAACAATTATCCCAACGTGATATAATACTTCTGTCTAAGGACACACAGAGAGAAAACTCTGTTTCCGAGGGTTTCAGCCTGGAAAAAAAAATCCTACCTCTCCTGCCATATTTACGGAGGAGTTGGGTAGCCCGCACTGCGCTCACTAGCAATAGGTACACATAGACACAAAAACACACAGGTCGAAATAAGGCCGCACTCATAAACAGCTGTGACGGCCGAACGTGGAACCGACCCAACTCCCCGACACAACAAACACCAACACACAACCCTTACACACACCCACCACCTCAAAAAAAAAAAAAGTGTACAGACTCACGAAACTAAACAAACATTTTACCTTTAAAATCTAAAGTAGATATTCTCTTTGAAAGTGTGAAAAGGAAAAAAAAAACAAGCCATCGTGTTCCCAAACTTCATGACAGCAGTCTCTCGGCCAGTGAGAATTTTCGTGCTATTGCAGTAATTCTGAAAAATATAACCACATTTGAATTTGCATTGCATAAAGACGTCAAATTACAATGACTAGGATTATGTAAATTAAATAATACAGATTTATACCAATGAAATCGTCAAGTTAATTTATTTTAAGTTTGCAGACAGCTTAAGATAAGTAGTTTTGTGTGTTTTTTATTACTTTCATCACAATTATCAGAATGTGTTTCAGGAGTGCGAGAGAGACAGCATCTTCAACTTTTACTCCGATCCACCGATGTTTTTTTTGATAGGTGATGTCACATTTATTTCCACAATTCCTGATTATGCAGCTGTAAGAGAATTACCATAGGTTTAATATTTAAAGAGTTCAAGTAGGGGGCTCATCTATACATTTAATTAGGAATTAGTGGTACTGTAGGCAGGAAACCACCATAGCTGATGCAGGCAGCCCAGGGAAGAGGAATGGTCAATCAATAGATCCATACATTTATTTATATTAGTATGTATTGTCAAGAAACGTTAAGTAAAACAGATGGCAGTACATTTTTGTATTTTTTATGCTGAAAAGATCTTTGGCGAACAGTTGATAAGTGAAGTGATGATATTGCTGATTTTTTCTCTCCTAGTAAATACCTATTAGTGCAGTCTTAGATACATATTGAAATGGACTGCAGAAGTGTCTGTTAATAAAGACACGTTAAAGAAAACAGTTCTCTGAAAGCAAACCCCATTAATTTTCCAAAACAATTTAGCAAGAATAAACTTGTAAATATCTTTCAAACAGCTATGTGCAATGCGCCATAACTTTCTGCCAAAGAAACTAAAACATTTTATGTGGCATGGATGCATAGAATATATGGGTTCCAATGTCTAAAGCAAAAGCAGTTTTATTTAAAGTCACATAAATTTAAATATTTGTTATTTCAAGAAATTCAATAAAATCATTCAATCGAGTACATAATAGGAGTTGGTTGGTACCTTGAACATCATCAGTGATTTGAAGCAAATAACCATAAATTAGGTATTATACAAACAAATACCTTATTTAGTGAAAGAAAAAGTTAACTTCTTACAATTTGTTTTAACTGGTTCCTATAAGAAAAATTGGACAGCCACGATAATTTGCAGCTGTTGTTTTTTCACTGGTGACATCCAGTTTACTAATAACTTCTCCACAAATTGGAGCCTTCAATGTCAGAACATTTTGAAAAAGTAGTTTCTAAACCCTGAAGTCAGGAAATTTGTACTCTGGGCAAGCTGATTAAAACAGGTTACCAACAAGCTATGAGAGATGGAGGTTTTTGATTCTTTCCACAGCCAGGTGTTTCGGTTTTTTAAATTTTGGGTTTTTACTGGTCACCAAAGCTACAAACTACACACGTAACTCCTTCTGCTTACTGCTGTGAAATTTTTCTAATTTTCCATAGTTCATGCAAAGTTGGGACAGTGGTTTAAAACTATATCTTCAACTGTACAGGCAACATACTTACACTACACTATATTTTTGTTGTTTTCTTAACATTTTTTTATAATTTTTAGAAATATTAATGTAGAAAAAATTCAAACCAAAACAGATTAAATCTCTATAATATAATATATATATATAAATATCAGTTTAAATCTGATATAAAGTAATGACACATTTGTTTTATTATTTTTGTTTTAAATATTCTTCAGGTAATGTTTACATTTCCCAACAGTAGATTTGTATTATCAACCAAGCGCTGTGTTTGTGACACTGCACCAATGTGAAAATTCTGAAGATCATTTAAGAGAGAACCATATATGATAGCTTTCCTTCCACACACACTGGAAATTTAAAAAAAAATTTTAAATTATAAAATATTTCATAATGAATTCCTCATTTATAATCCAAGTTCATCAGGGATGTTGCAGTAGGTTAGTGGGCAAATGTGCGGAATATGTTACATTCTGAAAACTCTTACAAGATACTTTCACAATAATAATAATAATAATATGGGATATGATACAATGGATAGAGATGTTCTGTACAAGAGATTAATTTTGTCAACAGTGTATGCATTTTTTTGTTTAAATAGTTAAAAGTTTTTGTAGCAATTAAGAAACTAACTTATTTGCATAGTTTATTTCCAAAAGCTCACTAATCAGGTACAGCATCTCCTTTCTCATTTTGCTTGATAAAAATACTGAAATACGCTTTAAAAATTTTACAAGAACTGGTTTGGTTACCATCTGAAGATTAAACAACTAAAATAAAAACATTCTACTGGAGTTGTAAAATTTTATCATTAAAGTGATCAGTCTCGACTGTGTTCTACTGCGCATAAATCCTTCACATTGTGTTAAAACAAAACAGCAACGTCTGTTTAAAGAAATTGATGGGAGATTAATTATTTGTATTAGAATTTACTGAATTTTTTGAAAAAATATATATCTGTTAGAATCTTTGCATTTTCAAAACAGTAAAAACTGGTATTTATTCAAGTCTTTATCAGCCTGGTTTAACCTTGCTTCCATCCAATCACAACCTTTTCTTGAACTACAAATGAAATTTAAAAAAATCTACAAAAATGAGAATAACTTGGCATTTGTTTTTTGGTTTTCTTCTAGCTTTCTAAAAATGCACCCTTTATTTTTCCGAATCCTCCTTTTTGCATAAAGTTTATTCAAAACTAGCCTTGACGGCACGAAAATGCCCACCCACGTAATTACAAGTTATGGAATGACCGAAAAAAAGCAACAAATGACGTTTTTGCAATAAAATTCAGTATTCAAAACATAATCATTTAACCATCAACACGGAAACACCATGCCCAAATCTCTAGCGCAGAAAGTTTCTTTTTGAAACAAATAGTACCGTCAACACTATACCTTCTCCACTCAGCGCGTTTAATGCAAACACTGACAAACAGAAGGGTTTTAATTTTTTTTGGCACCAGAATAAAATTTGGAAATTTTGCAAACACGATTTGTCCAATAATCATTTTTTCTCACCATCATAGCCATTACATGACAACTTTTTGCCAATATCTTTCAAACAGTTGAATTGGTTCTGACCATACATTTGAATTAACCATAGAAAACACAACAACCATAATTTAATACATTACTCAAACCAGGAAAAAATGCAGCTAAAAAGTAACAAATCCGAAAGCAAATGTATTTATTAACAAGAAATATTAGTCTACACTTGATGCATTCAAGATCGTTTCTTTCTAAATGGCAATGGTAACCTGACAGAATTGGACAATCCACTTTTGGGAACAAATTTGTTTTTAACTCACCATGCCCAAATGCAGCCCAGGAACATGGAAACACTTCATCCCCTTAATCTTGAGACCCGTGGTTTACCCGCACATTAGGTTGGAGGCTTTTGTTTGACTTCTCCAAAACCCAGGTGATGATGTCACTAATATCTATCCTTCCCTGACCATAATCTGGAAGAAGAATCAGGGCATTCGAGTTTATTTTTCCTGACACAAATTTCAACAGAACACTCGGATCATCAACTGAAAGCAACACACCCCAAATCAATAAACAATATGATAAATTAAAGCAAGTTCTCACATGCATATGGAAAACCTAGACTTGGGTATTAACTTGTTGGAAGAAGAATTCCCACCCAATAGGATGTCTCTCTAGAGGAAATGGAATTTATGGATGAAAACCTGCATGTATCTGCTACTAGAAGTCAGTATATCTTCACTATTCCAATTTTCTGGCACCTTTGCCAGACACGCAGCCATACAACACTTGTAATGATCCACTGCAATGCTTCACTTTGGCTGTTTTTCTACACTCACTGATCTGCCTTTGAACAAACAGCTGCTAATTGTTGGTAAAAAGTTAATAAAATTAATTTCTGCTGCCCATTTCAGACTTATAGGGGGTTGCCTATTCCTCAGGAATGATTTTTAGCCAGATGCATATCTGTTGACAACAACTTTGCCTTTAGTCTCTTGCAGTTTTTCTTCAAAAACATCACCATCATATTTGCAGCCAGGCCATTTCCAATTCTGCAACTAGCTGATCGTTTGCCATGTAGAAGCATACCAGAGGTACTTTAAGCAGTTTGGGGATTTCTTCCTCAAACACTCCATTATCAACAATGCCAAGTTTTATGTATTTTCCTCAGTCATGCAAACTGCTCTCACCCTCTAAAATGAAGATGGGCTGCAATCTGTCACATGAAGTAGCCTTCACTAGCTAAAGACTTTGGGTTTTTAATATGTTTATCATGTGTTTATTTCCTTCCCAGGAATCAAGTATATACACGAAACATTCACAACAAACAATGAAGAATTACTAAACCTAAAAATAATTTCTTTGAGAATTATAAAGAGACAGAATAGGTAACATAACCATTCTATTCATTTAACTCACTTCCAAATTGTTTTTTCTAAAACTGCATTCATTAATTTAATCCAGAAAATTATACCCGTGATGAACAGTAAGCAGACTAGTGGTTTTCTAAACGCTATTACTAATGAAGAGAACGACAAAAATCTAGTCACCTTTAAATACCCTGATCTCTATTCATCTGGACTAATTTCTAGTTTCTGTGGTTGCTCACTATGGGTTTTGTACCTTCTTATGTCACTGACAAGAGATGCAAACATTGTGGAAATCTTCTAAAGTACCAGCTGCACTTTGTTGGAAATGCAATTCCTCTTATCTATTTATAAAGTTTGTTCGATTCTGTAATTAAAATCCATTTAACATGCAATTTAACCATCTATTCAGGTTGAAGTAGCCATCCCATTAATTGCTTGCTTTCTTTCTCTACAATGATGGGATTATTAATAGCTGGCCTCACACCACCCAAATTCAAAATTTTTTTTACAAAACAGTTCTACATTATTCAGAAGCATTAATAGAGAGATTTATGGTTAATTTTCTTCAGAGACTCATTTTTCAAGTTAAAGTTACGCTCCTGTGAAACCTAATAATAATTTGAAAATTCAAGTTAATGATTAAAAATTTTTTTATCACTTCACAAAAATTTAATGACAAAATACCGCTGTCTTTACATAATCACTATTTTCAAGACTATTGAGTGAGAAAGCAGCTTTTTTATAGCATCACCATGATTAACCAATGTAACTATGGCATAATAATTTAGTACCAAGCTAGCTTTACAAATATAAATAAAATTACTACTATTGAAGAAACATGTCTAGAATGGTTCTTTAATTTCTTGATGTAATCACATTATACCATACCGCTTTTCCATTACAACGAGTTAAACAAACTGTACTAGATTAGTAACTTCACAGCTCTATTCTTTAGTGGTGATATCAAAATGGCTAAAGTCTTTTTTCACCAAAAGTCAACACAATCTCCTCCACAAAAATTACCTCCATTTGTCTGTAGCTGAAATTTACTTTTAATAAACAAAGAAATAAAGGTTTAATTAAAATAGCTTTTCAAACTTAAACCTTTCAGTGCTGGTGGTCAACATTTTAATTTCCACCTTCTCACAACCATTGTTTGACTGAATGACTGAAGTGGCCAGAGCTGTAATTTCTCTGAATTTTGACGGAGGTCTTGTTCTTCTTCACTCGCTGTTTTCTCAATGGTAGTCTTCTGTGCCAGAATGCTGACATCTTCCAGCTGTACAACTATTTTCATTTAATGTACTAGTTCATTGTCTGTTGATGTTGAATGATTTTAAATTAATTATATTTTTAGGATCTTCAAAAATCATGATGTTCCTTAGCTTTCACTGAAATAGCCAGGCTTAGTAATCTGTTTTAAAGTTTAAGCAGTAACCAAACTCATTCTAAAGATTCTTCACAATGATAGCCACATCGCTGCAAAATACATGATCCGCAGTCCTATCACTTCCTCTAACCAGAACTGATTATAGACAGCGCAGCTAATATTTAATTAAATAAAAAACCCTTAAAAGTAGATAAGTATTGCATACCCTGAAATAGATTTTAAAAGAAAATTTAAAGAACCTTGCTTTTATTTCAAAGATCAATGAGAAAATCAATATATTTAGTAGAGCATATTACAAATATAGAAAACTTAACTAAATAATTCTTCATTAAGTTCAATGAAGTTGGAAAATGAATAAAAAAGCATTGAATAAATATAAAATTCCATTTTGCTGCATATTTATTCAAGTGTAATCTGTTGATACAACAGCCAGTTCTATTTTAGCCCTCTAAAACAATCAGTCCAAAAGGATTTGCACACCTGCATATTTACTATAGAGTTCTCAAAAATATTTCATATGAAAAATGTGTGAAGTGAAAAAAGAAAACTAAAACAATTTTGATATTATTTTGTTTTAATACCCTAACCCTAATATTAAGTTTACTAATTTCCTTTTTGTCAGTACTAACTGAGCTGAGCTGAGCTACAGTAGTCTGAAGTTCTTTCTAAAAGCAGATGTAAAACAACAGAAAATTATTTCCTGTTCTGTTACTGTTAATAAAGTAACCAATAAATGGATTTACATTTTGCACCATCATCAGGATTTAGTCCTGAGGACAATGACGATCAAAGCTGACCAGTCAGGAACTACCAAACCAATGTTGAAGAATCTTTTAACCAAAGTGAAACAAATTTTATTTTTTTTAAAATTCAAAACTAGTTTCTCATACTTGAGATGACAAATTTAACCCACCTACCACAAATTGGGAAGAGTTATCAGCCATGCCTCTGAAAATATTCATGTAGTTTCCAAAGAGAAACTTAGAATTTCTTTAGTTAATAATAAAATATTTTTGTTACAAAAATCCAGTTAGTTCAATGCTTAGCTGGGATACAAACCACAGAAAGTGTGGGGAGACCAATGAAATAGTGCAATAAAACACATTTTAGTAAGAATGAAATTGTAAAACATGTTATCTAATTTCGTTGATAATAAACTTGCAAACCACACGTGTGTTCGTGAATACAACAAAAGTCAGCCATCTTTTTCAGTTCACCATATCACATTTAGTCGTACCGATGTTTTAAATTTTGTCCTAAATTGCTCAAACTACAAATTGGATTTTTTTACTCCACAGTTTCCAATTAATCCACATCAAATAAGGCAGTTATTTATATGGCAGCTGCCAATTCAAAGAACATATTCATAAAGGGCCACTCTTCAGCAGAGATATGAAAAAACAATTCAGTGTTTAGGTAAGATTTCTAGATCAGTCAAAATGGCAATCACCGCAAGCTCTGAGTGTCACTGATACTTTAATCTCAGCTTCGTCATAATAGGTTAACATCTCAACACAATACAGCTGACGCTAACACAAGATAAGAGTATATATATACTGTATATTTTTGTAGAAGCAATTCACCGATAAGCTCACTGAAGCTTAAAAACTACTTAATCAATAACAAGCGAAGCTGACCAATTACTATCTATCTTTTTTCAATCCTAATTATGTATAAAAACCCTTCATCTCACAATCTCTATCATAAAGTCATGCAAATTGTACACGGCAGCCTTTAACCTTTGGATGCAGCACTGGGTCCGAGAGACCCAGCATAATTTTTGTTTTCTAATAACTGTTATAGATGCATTTGTCAACTTGGCTCTCTCTGTATTTTTCTACTATATTGTGACAAATATTTATGAATTATAATTTCATAAAAAAATTATATTGTTATGGGAGAAAAATTTTAAATTAGTAAGCTAATTTCCCAGTCGTTGTGTCTCACCAACCCTGTTTATTTCAATGTTGTAAATCCAATAGAAACCTTTGTTCTAACTAGTGTTTTTTTTCAGGATTTATTTGGTACATACAAATCTCCATATGGAGATGGAAAAACTATTTCAAAGGACAGTGAAAACGTCTGTTACATGTAATGTTTTTGACATTCTAAACTGTAAAAAATGTTTAAGGGTGCAGTGTTTTTACAATTAATCGATATTTCACTGCGAGTATTCATTCATTTCTTTATGTTCATATATTATATTGTCATAAAACTTGAGACAAAATAGTAATCGTATCTGTTTTTATACTCACTTCATTGTTACCATTATATTATTAATTTGTTTGGCAGATACCCTTGGCAAATTTTATTATACAAATGTATACATGTCAACTGTAACTAATTTTTTTAGTACTTATCTGTATTAAAATGATACTCAAATGTAGAGACTAGAAATGTGTTATGAATATGGTAACACAATGCATATATTTTCCAGGTTTCCAAAATGGAAAAACGCAATGAGACTATGCTAACTGCAGAGATGGTGGTAGAATTAGCGACTGAAGAGATTATGGATGTAGACAAGGAGTCATAATATTCTGGAACATTAAAACATTGATGAACCACACTATGAACCTGAAGAGGACGTTGAACATTGGAGGACAGAAGATTCACCAACTTGGTCAGCTTCAGGTATCCAGTTTATGCAAAGAATCTTGTGTTAGTGACGACAATAGTTTTTCTGAGTCTTCTGAAGAGGAACCTGAAGACAATGCCCAAAAGACAATTAGACTCAGCTGCAATGGCACATACTGGAGCAAAAACCCTCCCTCTCAAGGAAAAACACCAAGCCACAAGATAAGGAACTCTCTGGGACCTGCACCAGAAATAAATGTCACCTAAAGATTCCTGGGATCATTTTGTCTTTAACAACATGATTGAGAAATTTGCAAGTATTTAAATCTTGAAGGATGAAGAACAGCAGCAAGTAAGGAGAAAGAATGCAAAGATATATCTGAAAATAAGCTTCTGTCCTTTGTGGGCCTTTCTCTTTCGGTAGGATATAAGAAAAACTGGGACATTTCTCCTTGGAAGCTGTTCGGAGACCCAATTTTCAAACCTGATACACAGACCCACAACATTTATTGAAATATTTGAAGATATTCACTGTTTCCTGAGGGTTGATGAAAAAAGGACAAGAGAATTTCATCTACAAATAGACCTCATGGCAACTTTTAGATATGTACAAGATCTTTTTCTTGCTAACTGCAGAAAGAGATTTGTTCCCAGTGATTGTGTGACAGCAGATGAACAGTTGATGCAAGTTCACTCGGTATGCCAATGACGGGATTGTCTGCACTGGAAAATAGCCTGCTGAAAAAGTCCAGAGAAATCTTTGATCAAGCATTTTGCAGCAGTTATGCAGTCAATTGATGAGCATAAGTCACAGCATAACAACAGACAATTTCTTCATAAGCATGCCCCTTGCTGAAGCACTACTTGAGAAAGGACTGATAATTGTGGAGACGCTCTGCCAAAACAAGCCAGACCCACCTGGTTTGATGAAGGCTTACGAGTTCCGAGAATTTCATAGTTCTGAATTTGGTATGAAGACAACACCACCATGGTGAGTTGTGGGCCCAAGAAAGATAAGGCTTATCATTTTGTTGAGCACAATGCATCATTTTTGCCATTACCACATTAGTAACAGAACTTAATGTCATTACTGCCAACCCTTCTCCTCCTAAACCTAGGTGTCTTAATACTCTGCCAAAATGAAACCTTAGCATGCTATCCAATACACCACTAGGACATGTATACCTAAAAATTCCACCCTCTCCCCTCCCCCCAAAAAAAGAATAATGCATAATAAAATATAAACCTTACCCTCCAAACCTTTAATAACCCGAAGTCCATTCCACATAGTGGAATTAAGCCCATGGCCCCTAACTGGGGCTACTGGAGCCTTATTGTTAATCACAGACTTGCATTCTGATTTCACTTCTTTCTTAATATTCTTCTACTTCTAATAAATTCTCATTAACCATCCTTACAATATTACAGTGGTGACGAGACGTAATCTGAGAAAGAACCTTTCAAGGATTCCACACATCAAATGTCTTATCTGGACTGTGATGAGGGATAATCCTATTGATCTTCTCAAGGATCTACTTCTTCCTCACCTTCTTCTGAGCTTACTTCCATTCAAGGCTTGCTCCCACTATAGAAATTGGATCTTCATGACCTCCCACAGGAGTCACCCCCATCAATCTGTTTCAAGTACCCTTACTAGACACTGTGGTGCTCCTAGCCTCAGGAGTACCAGTCACCTGTGCCCACCATGCTCTTATACAAGGAACCTTTAAAAAAGCCAACCAAGGGTTATTCTTCACCTCCCTCCTATGACTATATTTCACTTTTCTACAAGCAGGAGAATACAAAGAAACCGCATTCACTATCTCAGATAGTGCTTATGGCTCAACCTTCTTTGTAGAAACAGGTTTCCATGGTCTTCATATTCTTATTGGATCCACCTTTCTCTTAACCTGCCTCCTATGAACAATATCCCAGCACTTCTCATCTACACATCACTTTGGGTTCCACCCAGATACTGACATTTTGTAGACACAGTATGATTATTCTTGTACACTTGTATTTACTGGTGAGATTCTTAGTTTTGAGGTAACTTATCTTATGGTGTTAAGCTTTTAATTTAAAAATGGTCAATACAACCCCCCTTAGTTTTATACTTTAAAATATAAGATCCAGTTTGCATCCAGACAGTAGGTTTCACCTTAAACCCTTCACTCTAACTTTTATTATACCAAAGGCTTAAAGTGAATATTATTTATGTGATTTGGATCTATACTATGAAAGGTCAACTCTCTAAGCCTACCCATGGAAGCCAAGAAGCCTTTACCTGTTAATTAAAAAAATCGTAATGTTTGTATTACCCTTTGGGTAAGATATTGAGCCGGAATAACGGATTATACTGATGTTGTAAGAAATGGCTGCTCTAATAAGCTCAATATCTATGTCCTCCGTAATAACTATCTCCAGAATTCTTATACTATTGAGAACCACATCACTAATTATTGGCTGAATAGTTAGAAACCCTGCAGTTAAAGACTGAGAAAAGTCCCGACTTTTCAAGTGCAGCTATGATCATATGGGATCAACTCAAGTAACCTTTTTTTCTTAATCTTCGACATCGAAGTTGTTTTACTACTACCTACAGTTCCAATCTTCTTATAGAGCCCCTTCAACATTTTCTAGAAAATTCAAACTACTCCATTATGTCTACAAAACATTTCCATTCAAGTTCCTATTCCTTATATTTTTAGGTACTATTATTTCCCTTTCCTCCAACCACTGATTAGGTGTTTGAGTAGGTCTAGAAATTAATTAATAAGATTCCTACCTATTCTCTCCGGAACTGGCTTCCTTTTCGAAAGGGAGAGAGCAATTAAATACTTTAGTATTCAAGCCCTTGCATCAAGGGCTATCCTAATAACAAGTATACTATCCTTTTACATTACTTCCTCCTGAGATAATTTATTTAGTCAACCAAAATAAGAAGAATTATATTTATGCTTCTCCTCCTCCTCATCAAGTTAGGGGGAGCACCTCTTCACTTTTGGCTTCCTAATATTACTTTACGGATATCGTGAATACATTGCTTTCTTCTCCTTACTTGACAAAAAAATTGCCCCACTCTTCTTATTTACATAAACTCCCACCCTACTTATATTTTATTATTAGGCGTAACAAGAAGATTAATTGGAGTCTTAGGTGGGATCAACCGAACAAGATTATGTATTTTATTAACATACTCTTCCATTTTCACACACAGGATGAATAACGTGCTCTAGCTTTGAGAACTGCATTACTCCTAGTATACTTTCTAACATATCTTCTCCTTTCCCTTATGATCTTCCTAATTATTTCTTACACTAATATTTCCTCTTTTTCACAACTAAGTAAAGGGAGAAATATAAATGAGGTAATATTAGCTCTTTCTATCTCTCTTCTTTCTTTAAGAGGTTTACCACCCCTCCTAGGGTTCTTACCAAAATGATTTGTAATCATAATAATAGAGCCTAAACATATACCTACCTATAGGCTCCTTAATCTCCTTATACTACCACTTAAATTTATCAATCTTCTCAATTATTAAACCTGAGATTCTTCAACAACTTAACCTCCCTCTTAAACCCTTCTCTCGATTCCTTAGATCCACTCTTATAATCACCACATAGTATGCAATGAATTTTTTCAACAAATCACAAAGATATTTGAACCCTTTATTTCTTATTTGGAATCTGATCCAGATTAGTGGGGGCATCATTAAGATTGTTAATCTGAACAGAATTAAGACAACCAGGAACTTTATTAGGGGACGATCAACTGTATAACGTCATCATCACCGCTCATGCATTTGTAATAATTTTATTCCTAGTAATACCTGTAATAATTGGAGGCTTCAGATATAGTGTTTCCTCAATTAAATAATATGACTTTCTGATTACTCCCTTACTTTATTACTTACTGGGTGAACTGTCTATCCACCACTCTCAGATAACCTAGCACACGCAGTACCTTCAGTAGATTTAGCAATTTTTTCACTTCATTTGGCAGGAGCCCTTAATTTCATTACAACCATCGTAAATGTACGATGACAAGGCTTACAATTAGAGTGAATACCTCTATTTGTGTGATCAGTAAAAATCACAGCAATCCTGTTACTTTTATCCTTGCCAGTATTCGCAGGGGCCATCACTATATTACTCACTGATCAAAACTTAAATACCTCATTCTTCGACCCAGCAAGAGAGGAGGAATCCAATTTTATACCAACATTTATTCTGATTCTTTGGTCATCCAGAAGTATATATTCCTATTTTTACCAGGATTTGTAATAATCTCACACATCGTGTCTCACTTCTCCCAAAAGAAACCAATCTTTGGAGCATTAGGAATGATTTATGCAATACTATCTATTGGTCTCCTAGTGGGTTTACCGTCTGAGCTCATCATATATTCACTGTTGGAATAGACGTAGACACCGGAGCATACTTTACAGCAGCAAATATAATTATTGCCCACAGGAATTAAGGTATTCAGATAATTAGCAACCATCCATGGATCAGTAATCAAATTTTTTGCTCCAATATTATGAGCCTTAGGATTTATTTTCTTATTTACAGTTGGTGATCTCACAAGAATTGTACTATCAAATTCTTCCTCAGATATTATACCTCATGATACTTATTACGTAGTTGCCTGGTACCCTCTGTTAACAGGGGCTACTCTTCACCCAAGATGAAAAAAGCCCACTTCATGTTAATATTTACAGGAGTTAATATCACCTTCTTTCCCCAACATTTCTTAGGACTAAGAGGAATACCTCAACGTCATTCAGACTACTCTGGCCAATTCACTGAATGAAACATTGTGTCATCTGTAGAATCTTTCATTTCCTTCATCGCTGTCTTAGTATTTATCTTCATTGTTTGAGAAAGGTTAACATCCCAACAAAAAGTTACTTGAACCAACCTCTTTAATACCTCATCAGAATGAGATAACTGCCTACCCCTGACTTCCATGATCTCTCAGAAACAGGAGCCCTTACTTTATAGAAATGGCCCTTATGAGAACAAATTAAATTTTAAGACTCATCATCCCCTCTCATAGAACAGTTAATTTTATTCCATGACCATGCAATATTTGTTAGTAATAATCACTTATTAGTAGGCTATGTATCAACCACCTTGATTATAAATAAAGCCATCTCCCGAATAGTCCTCAAAAGACAAAACGTAGAAACCATCCGAACAATTGCTCCAGCAATTATCCTTATCTTTTTAGCTCTCCCTTTCTTATGATTACTATACCTGCCAGATGAAGTAAATGACCCTTTATTATCTATTAAAGTTATTGGTCACCAATGATACTGAAGTTATGAGCATTCAGATTTTTTAAATGTAGAGTTTGACTTATACATGATCCCAACTAGAGATCTAATACGACAGTATTGACTCTCGCCTTATTGTTCCAATAACAGTCAACATTCGTGCTCTCATTTCCTCAACAGATGTACTCCATGCATGGACCATCACCATGATGCATATCAAGTTAGGGTCCTTCCACAACACCCTGGAGTGTTTTATGGACAATGTTCTGAGATTTGTGGAGCAAATCACAGATTTATACCTATTGCCAGAGAATCTGCTAATGTTCCTACTTTTTCGTCTTGACTTACAAAAAACATTTAACAAAAAAAAATGAGTTAGGAATTAACATAAGGCTGTCTTCCCTAAATCATCACAATAGTGATATTTTTTAAATGCCTCAACTATCACTATCCCAGTAAATTGTTTACACTGAACACTATCACGCTTACTTTGTAGTATTTCGCACACTGATTCCAAATCTGAAAACTGCTCTTGGATGTCATGTTTTTCAGTTATGGCATGTGACTAATGGATGAAGGTTATTCATAGAATGTAGCAAACTAAACCTTAAAACTGCGCTTTTACATCATGGTAACCAAAAACCTTCGGTTCCTATAGCTCATGCAGTTGGCTTGAAAATGATAAGCTATTCGGATCATAAATGGAAATTTGTGGTGATCGCAAAGTTATTTCTCTCCTTCTTGGATCGTAGCTAGGATACACAAAACACGTGTTTCTTGTGTCTTTGCAACAGCCGTGATGATGCCAACCATTACACTCGCAAAGACTGGCCTATGCTACAGGAACCTATAGTTGACAGGTACAATGTGCAACATATGCCATTGGTAGATCCTCAGACTGTCTACTTTCAGCCATTTCATATCAAACTCGGCTTCATGAAACCTTTGTCAAAGCCATGGATAAAGATAGCGATGGCTTTTCAAGTGCCTAAGAGAGAAGTTTGGTGCTGACAAGAGTGAAGCTAAACTCAAAGGAGGAATTTTTGTGGGGTCCGAAATTCAAGAACTCGTGTGTGAAGATTGGTTCAAAAAATAAGCTGAACCCACTGAAGTCTGCAGCAAGGGAAGCATTTATTTTAGTTGTACAGAACTTTCTTGGCAAAGATACAACTGAGCACTATGCTGAGTATGGGGAAAACATGCTAATGACGTATCAGCAAATGGGGGCCAATATGTGTCTAAAGATGCATTTTCTGCATCGCATCTTGATTTTTTTTCCAAACAATCTAGGAGTTGTTCAGTGATGAGCATGGTGAAAGGTTCCACCAAGACATGAAGGTGATGCAAGTAGATATCAGGGTAAATTCAATCCCAACATGATGGGTGATTACTGTTGGTTCATCCAAAGGGAGACTGATTCCTCACGTAAGCACAAGAACAAGTGTCTGAAACATTTTTGAACATTTGGAATGTACCTACTATGTAAGTTAAATGTGTTTCATATCTTCCATACTGCATTTACTGCTTCAGTCTTTCTTAAGCATCTGTTGACCGATTATGGCAAATGTGTTTCACATTAAACATTTGAATACCAAATATTGTTGTTCAAGCTTTATATGGTTCATATAACAAGTCATAATATAGCGTTAGTGGTGAAATTCCTCCTTATGCATATCTCAAAAACCTGACGTCCCTAGCAAATTCTGACTTCAGATTTGAAATCAGCACCCAAAATTTAGCTAAGATCACCCACATTTTGCTCAGTGGAAGACAAGAAGTTTCATTTTGTTGTCCAGTGTAATTTATCTCATTTCTATTTAGATTTCTGCTGATTCTTATAAGAATCTCTACCTTCTGAATTAAAAAAAAAGACATTCCAATCTCTTTATCTCTCTCCTCATTCAAATGTGTCTACCCACACTGTATGATAGATGTTTTAAACAAACACAGTGCAGACTCAGACACACCAGTAATTTTTTTAAAAGCCTAAAACCAGTGGACAGGAAGTGCACACCCCCAACCCATTTGAAGAAAGAAGCACATCTAGAATTTGGTTATTTTAAAAAAAAAAACAAAAAGGACCAAAGTAGACATCATTAGAGCTCATGAGCATAAATCAGCGATATGGGTGGTGCAGTAGTCCAGTGCTTAGGTTGTTGGCCTGCTAAAGTCAATGTCTTGCAATAGAAACAGGTGCATCTGATTAATCTCCTTGGCATGGTTTCTTCTCACTTTTCCCAGAGATTTCCTCCATGTATCAAATGTGTAAAAGGTTTCAAGAACCAAGACCATTCCAAGGATAAAGTTGTCACAAAAGCAGTGGGAAAGGCAAAGACCCATGCATAACTGTGCTGAACTATATACGGGTATTAAAACCTTGTTTATATTTTTTTTTTTTTCATTTTTTTTTATATATATTTTTTTTAACAAATGAACAACCTGCTCAAAGACTCACAATAACAGAAACAGTGTTAATTAATTAACTGATTCACCCGTACCTTAGCTTTTTTGGGCTTTTTCCATAAAGACTTCATACTGTTTAAGTTTTTTTCCAAAAATCGCTTATAGGTTTCATCAATGGAAGGACCTCGGCAGAACTCTACAAACAAATAATTCATTTATTTTAACAGAAATAGATGTGTATATCATAATAACTCAAACATTATAGGATTCACACATGCATGTTTATGTTTCCCCCAATAAGTGACAATAAATTTATAAAAAGTCAAGTTTCAGTATTTTGCATCAGCATTTCTAATTCCACAAAAGATATATATTCTGTTGTGTGAAGTTAACTTTGGTCAATTGACTCTCAACTGTTTATCAAGATGCTCTCCTCCATGGGTTTACTACAATCCATTCCAAAACTTCCATGATGTGCATATGCATATATTGTTTATTCCATCTTCCTGCAATATGTGGTAAATACATAAAGACGACATCCATCAATAAATGTAAGATCCAACTTATTTCCTACCAAATACCTGCTCAAAGTATTGCTCCAAATTGACTATACTTGGCTCAAATGTAACACAAACGGTCCCCCTCCAATAACATGTATGTCTAAATGTGAAGTGGTAAATGTTTTTTAAACTTGTCAGTGAAGAGTATGAATGGCACATATACAAAAGGCATGCCAACATACATATCACAACTGTTTAAGGCAATGGCCTTAATGTTCATCTGTCACTAGTGGGCTTTGTCAAACAATCTTCCAGGATACCCGATTTATGCAGGAACCATGCCATGGCAGTGATGATGGTGCTACAAACAATTGAAATGTTGGCAGTCATTGCAATTCTGCTGAATAAAATACAAGATGGTTTGTTTAGTGATTACTTACACCTTCCCTCCCAAAACACATTTGGTCAACTCACAATATGTATGAAAACAGCAAAAAAAGATGGGTAAGCATCTTGGCTAACATGCATTTTATAGTGGTGATAATGTGGTTCAGATAAATCAACTACGAAACTAAACCATTTTCTTGACGCTCTGTTTTTTGAAGGCATTATTATTTATTATTATGGCAAAAGACTGCAAATACTCTGACTGTGAATATGAATGAATGAGAGACAGATAATAACCAAAACTGCTTATGATTTATAAAATTATCAAAGCATTCAAATTTTTACCAAGACAATCGGTTGAACACTAGTAAAACAGCAAGATCAGAAATGGTAGCATCATCACTGCATAGCAAAATTTCAAGCATAGTTAAAACATAGTTCCAAAAAATGTCTCTATTGTTGACAGATGTGTCCAACCTAGGAACCAATATCTGAAGTCAGAGAGAAGTTATGCACTTGATGCATAGTAGCTGAGCATCACTAAAAACTGGAAAATAAAAAAGCCACCAAATGTGAACTTCCTGAACAATAATTGCTTGTGTGCTATATTTGGTGTACAATTTTCATTGTACTGAATACTGAAAAAGTATCATAATATTCCTGGTGTACAGATGCCAGATATGTACGAAGTCCATTTTTTGGTGGATGTTTGCTAATGTACTGTAATTTTTCAAGTGGTGATGTTTCAGGAACCGTTTCCTAACACTGATTTAAACATAGTCCTGGAAAATTATGTCTTATAAAGTGTTAGTTCAATCAGTAAGATTCTGCAAAAGTTTTGAAAACTGCTTTAGTAGTCAATCACGGGCCAACCATCTGCTCCACCGGCCAAGATTTCTATGGAATGCAGATCCAAACAGTTCTTCATTATTCTGGGTGGCATACAGAGTTTGTGTCAAATTTTGATAAAAAATCATTTTCAATAGTGCTAAAACCTATAATTGCATCTAATACAAACTAAACTGTTCAGGCAAATTCATTTTTTTGAAGAAAGGAGGGAGCCAATGATAGATTTTTTCACTTACACCATGTTATATCACCAATGAAGTAGCAAAAGCAACTCTATCTGAAAGCTGGAATCATTTGTAGTTTTCAAGCTACACAAATATGTGATAAATGTAGCTGAGGTATACACATGCACATTAGTATTAGATTAAAGAAAACAAAATTCAAATTTTAACAAAAACATCAGCAGCAGTACTTCAAACAAAGCCTAGTCGAGGATTAGTCTAAAAATTTCCATTTGGTTTGAAGTTATGCCTTTGTTCAAATCAAACCACCAATCTGGTCATTTAGATTTATCATGTGTCTGCTGATATTCTTAAATGTCAAAATACAGAAACAATTCCAACTAGATTCGTCACACACCCTTACCATTCTTTTAGTGATAAAATCTAGGTATATTTCCATTCTCTTTTTTAAAAAAAGCATTTACCAAGTGACAATACTTGGCTTGGGGTTGTTTAATTTTGTTCAAAATTTCAGATTTGTTAGCATGTCCCACAACAACACGAGCACTTTAATTTTTTACCTTCAAATTGATACTTTCTAGCCAATTTTCTTATCAACTGAATCTCTCTTCTGAACATTCTCCTTGTTTACATGCTGAAAGAGAAATTTTTTATATTTTTTAAACGTTTTTATGTCCCAATATTTTATTCTTTTTATTCATGAAAATCAATCAGATAAAAGAAACAGGTTTTTCATAACTTTAAATTTAGTGCCAGTCAAAAAACCTATTGAGAGAAAAATTTCATCATTCAAGTCGCCATCTTAATCTACAGACTGACTGCCAAATGTGGGAGCCGGTCAGAATCATTATATTTGAAATGTCGGTCTTTATTGAGCAACT
>JACATO010002605.1:0-19075 GCA_018389105.1 Nautilus pompilius
CAATTCTACGACTTTATCTCTTCTTCTAATATTCATCCTTTCCAGACGTATTTTAGTTTTTACACTCATCAGTTACCTTGAATTGTTTTCCATCCTCTCGTCCATAAATATTATGTACGTCAGTAGTTTAATTATCTCGTTAGTCCACGAGCAGACAGACAGAAACCAGTGACAGTAGATACTTTCCACAGGTGAACAATGGAATAAATTACGGTCACAGTGTAGAGGCAACCAGCAGGTGAGATAACTAAATAGCCTCATCAAGGTAAACAGGACTCACCTTCAGACCTCGTACAGCAGGTAAATGATGAGAGTAAAAGGAAAGAGTAGATTAAAGACGGAATAAACCGCTTGCCTACTGAGCCGTCCAGGTAAATTGACCATGTGACCAGAAAAGAAGAATAAATTAATTAAAGGTGATCAGTGTGAAAGATATGAAACAATGCAGTTCCTCTGGTTTTTCCCGTCACAATTTGTTTTCTACGTAAAATTATTTCTTCAAAAACTGACAGAACAGCTGCTGTCTGTTACCTGTACTCCCACCTGTCTCCTGTTTTGTGCTGATTGGATGAATTCCATAAGATCATTGAATTCTCAGAATGTTAAATTTATTGAATATATTAAGTTTTCATCACTCACTTAATATAGCTGATTTCTCAGCAGGTTTTAACACTTTGCTCAGTACTATTACATGTGTGCACAGATGAACGGTCAACCCCACCACTTTCAGGTACTTTATAGAATTAAGTCCAATGATTGCCATGAGCTGGATACCGTAACCTTCCTAGTACACAACTGATTATATAGTATCCTGTGTGTAACTTTACTGGAGTATTTATTAATCAGGGTGTTGATGATCTCTGTATCACAAAGATGGACACCCTTCTAGAAACCAATCGTCTCTCTATTCTGTTTACATTTCGTCAATTTTTATTAAACTATTGATTTTCATTCATTGATGAAAACCAATCACCGACAAACTGAATCTATGCTAAATATAAACTTACAAAAGCTGACTGATCGCTCTACCCTGCAGAACTCATTTCCCGTCACTGCTGTTTTCATTGCACATACAGAACTTACATTTATTTCATGCAGTAGAGACCAGGAACCCACCTGGCCGCATTGACGACAGCAGGTAGACTAGTGATGTTTACCTTTCCCACTAAAGCTGTAAGACAGACGACCAGACAGGTGTCAGAAGCAGCGTAAACAGTAGGTGTTGGGTGACTGGTGTAACAGTCACACCTGGTATACATTTTGACTGCTGCATCATTTAGGAAACCACTGAAATTACAATAAATACGAAGTAATAAAAGAACTAACAATAAAATGCTGTGCACCTGATGATGCAGGATACAGGTGTTTTCTTTAAAAAATAAAAAATATCAGATAATTGAAGTTAGGTGAAGCACGAGTCTGCTAACCTCAGCTGGTTTACAGTCATAATGAGTTCCGAGAGCTTTAACAATGAACAAAAATAATTGTGTACAGTCAATCTGATAAATCTTTCTGAAAAACTTGTCTTGAAACTTTTTCTGGTGCCATTTCATTCCATTTATATGCTTGGTGTGACAATTAATCTAATTATTAATATTATCTCAGATACCTGGGAGAATAATGAGAGAGATTCCCCTTCAGCTGACCCCTATTGATGTCATATCACTCAGAGCAGAATAACCACCATATTACAACATCAAGGAGAGAGACTCTGACGGGAACCTTCAGCTTTACTGCTCTGTTATGTTACCTGTCTGGTTTCTGTTAATATTATGTTCTAAAATAGTTTAACACTGGTCACATGAGCCGGCCTGGGGACTTTTAGAGAATGGTGAGATGTGTTGGATGAGAAAATGATTTCCTAAATTTTGCTTGGTTATGGTTGAAATGATCTCTTGAGAGGAGGAAATTTTATTTTGCAGTTTTGCATTTAAACTCGTCAATGGATGATCCAGTGCTCTCTCTTCCGCCTATTAATTCATCACTGCCAGGTTGATTCAGGTAAAGCTCACCTCTGACTCTAATATTTAAAAACTGATTATTAATTTTGTTTATAGGTTTTAATTTATTCAATTTATTAATATAATTACTTCCACAAATCCTATTACATCCTAAATTTATTTATCCATTGTATTAAATTATCTAGATTTGTATTACTAAATCCATCACTAAAAACAGTTATAATATTTATAATCTGTGATAATCCATAATTTAAATCTTCACTCATTGAACTTGAACAATCTCGGTCTTAAAAGTTTGTGTTCAGATTAAAAGATATTAATGAGTTAATTATCTTTCTTAGTGAAGCCAAACTTATTTACAGTTTTAATACTTAAATTAAATAGAAACTTTGGCGATTATCTACAGAGTTAAACCAGTTCTTCAAATAATCATTTTTCTTTCTTCTTGCTAAAAGAACCTTCACATGAATTTATATAATTCAGAATATAACTTAATTTCATATTTATTTAATTTTATTTGTAATTTTAATTTCTCCTTATTACAGATATTATTAACCCAAAAGATTTAGTGATAACTGTAAGTGTAGAAATAATAAACCTCACATCACATGAAAGCCAGACAGAAATAACAATGCTGTGTTTTTCTTTCACTTTTATCGAACATGAATTACTTATTCTAAAGATGATTGAAGATTTTATTTAATCCATTGGAAACAATCGCATTAGATCACAAAATAAAATAGGTAAAAATAGAATTCCATCTATGACTTCTAATTAAATAACACTTCCAGGTAATCATCTGAAAAATTGTATCTGTTAGTAAATTAAATGTTTTAAATACTTTATATTAAATTCAAACTCTTAAAACTGACCACATTAACGGTTTCTAACTTGAATTTCAAATGGGAATAAAAATGATCTAATTAGCCAAACTACCGACCAAACCAAATTTGTATATTCTAAAAATATTGGAGGAAATAAATCAAAATAATAAAATTTGTACCAACCAGTCCAGTGTGCACCATGAGTTAATCTAAATTTAAAAACTACATTTTATTAGGAAGAGAGTTTCACATCACATACAAACAGGATAATCTCTCCAAACTGTAATTATTCCACTCGTAGAACAGTGTTTCCGCTGTGTTCTAGCCCATTTCCACGGTGGACATAAATCAAGTAAACAGACTCATAGTAACAAGTTACCTGTTGGCATTAGCTGTTGTAAGAGAACCAGCTGAAGGGAGATAAGAGAAGATAATGATTATTCATAAGAATTAAGCTGCCTAATATCAGCAATTTCTTGTATCTGGAAGTTGTGGCAGATGTAAAGTTCATTGCTCACTTGAGATGTTTCACGGTTTTACATAAAATCTTTGGTAGCCAAACTGTGAATTGCACATTCATAAACAATGACAGGTGATCGTAGATAATGATAACTCATAACACACAAAATAATGGAAACATTTTATTCTCCTGAAGTATACTTTACAAACTGCTAACAGTGAACAGGGAATACAGTAAATGAGAATTCATAAAACTAATATGGATTTAATATATAAAAATCATGAACTAAAAAAACAGATTTACACATAAAAATGGTAGATGAGGGAAACATTTTCTCAAACAAAATATGTAATGTAAAATCTATGCTTTACCTAAAAAAGGGTTATCATCTTTACTTTTAACTGAATCAACTTATTAAGGCATCGACTTGTTTCTCTTCCTTCTCCAATTTTCTTCTTCTTCTGTAAGACAAAAGAACAAAACTTTGCTGTCTCCTTCACCCAAAAACAAAGTATGAAAGAATCTCTTAATGAAACAACATCTCAGATAACTTATATCTAAAATACTGTTCCACATCAAAACCATTGTTTGACCAAATGCACTGAAAACAAACAAAGATGCCACCTGCAACTATGAAAATGATTTGCTTTTCACACAATTATCAGAAAATATCTGAATGATGCAGGTAAAATAATTTCAATAGATTTTAAGGTAGAGAGGACAGTGATGATGAACAAGTCATGGTGAACGGTAGCACTCTTTTCTATTCTCCAGGCCTGAGGATTGATTTTTTCCAGTCTCCATCCATATTCTAGTTAGAAGAGAAGGTAACTAAAGACCCCTCCCTTCATAATTTGTTTCATATATTTCCTATCAATAAACTAAACACCAACCTTAAGAATCATCACAGGTCAGGAGGAATCTATCAGACATCAAATCAGGAGAAATAGGCAGAAATTTAGGTGAGGATCTAAAGAACTAAGAAAAGGGTCAGGGTTCAAGATGACACTTCTACAGCAATTCAACTTGATTACAGAACTGGACTCTGCCACCCTACCTGTCCAGGTAAACAAGCTAATTAACATTCATGGTTCTTCATCAACCATATCTGGAATATCAAGATCACCAAGGTTTAGAGATGAAAACAAGCATTGTTTAAAAATACTACAATAGAATATCAAACCCTGATCTCTGAATAATTAATTTTATTTTAAAACAAGTTAAATATTAAATATTTTTTATTCTTGAAAAAATCTTAAAAACATTTTAAATAATTGAAACAAAAATGAGAGCTACTTCATAAATTCTATCAAATAATGTTGCAATCTTGACTTGTTTTCATCTTTGTTTATTGCTGTTCTTCTCCTGTTTCTAGCTCATTGGTACCTTTCTGACATTTAAGCAACTGCCAGAGATCACTTGAGCTGCCAAATGTTTACCTGGACAGGAGAGCAGAGACAAAGGTTTGTTCCTGTAGAGCAAAGAATCAGACAGGTGCCAGTAGCAGTGGAAGCAGAGGATGTGTGGTTGGGATAAGGAATTATAAGGAATATACATATATACTTATATTACTAATACATTGGTATACATACAGGGTTCCTGCTGATAGATGCATAAACTAAGAAATCACTAAACAAATAAATGTTGTGGTACAGAAATAATATTTCCCTACTAATTGTAATTGTTGATCTGGCTAACCTTGTAGTCTTCAACTAGTATTTTCTTGGTGTTGAATATCAGGAAAATGAAAACAGTGATGTAACCAGCCACTACCAATACTGCTCCTCTCACATCTATCACATTAATGGAACCTCCATCAAGAACAATGATCACTTTCTGTACCCAATCTAAGATGTCTGAAATGTTGACTTTACCCTGGACTAGTTTGGTCAGGTTTGGTAGACTGGGACAATTCCATTGATGCCCTTTGGTGTCAGTGTAGAGGAGGTCAGTAATATTCACTCTTTTCAATTGTTTTGTTCTTTATGATTAAAGGTTATTTCCAGTGATTGTACAACCAAAGGAAAAGGATTTCCTGGTCTTCCTGAAATATATTTCCGTTAGAACAGCAAACTGAATATTTCATCTCAAAGGATTATGTTGCTCAGTAATTGAGCCCTTATGTTAAACATCATTTGTGTGTTTTAGAGAATGGTGAGGGATCCCTAATTCCCAAACAGTGTCATTATTACAAGAGTTTACTGTATAATATATAACTAAACTGAGGTACATCGTTATGAGACCAACTGTCCATTTAATGAAGTGAACACAGAATATACTGCACAGGACAATACACCTGCCTGCCACTGCTACAGATAACCACAGATGGCTTCTGCCTGAAAGAAAGGAAATCCAAGATGATAAATTTCTTAAGCTTTTTAAAATTCTGTTATTAATGTGTGGTCCCTCAAGCCAACTGGTTACAGGTGAGTGAGTGTCAAATGCAGAAACAAAGGTTCTAAAACATGTTGGACAAACAGTAAACCTGAACATCAACACGGAATGATGAGTGAATTTCATTTCTTCATATTTTCTAATTTCTTCCTAAATGAATTAGAGTTCTCTCCCCTTTGACTTGAATCTTAAACTGCCAGCGTCTTGCTATGAATAAATTAATAGCAAGTTGAAATTCTATCCATTTAGCTAAACAAACGAAAAATCACTTCACATTATTAAAAATACTTTAAAAGAATAAACTACATACCTTTTATTTTCTTCTTCTTCACCAGGCAAATGACAACAATTATAATGGCAAAACAGGCCAGCATAGCAACAGCAATTCCAATGCATATTAATCCATCTAGAAAAGGTAACAAGTTGTAATAGAAATGAAAGCATTTAACTGCATTGCAGACAATCTACATCAGATATCTAAGGTGGTCTGAACACAATTTAAGATAATACAAATAAAAGAGCTTATTCTATCAAAAGCAAAACAAACAGAACCTGTACAGTGTATCCAGGAATTAGATGATATAATGACAAATCCATTTGTAGTTCTAATTGTGGAAAACTGTTGGCAAATTAATTGACATCCAAACACAAAAACATCTTATATAATCCAACTCTGCTGATGGAGTGAAATGCATCAGATTTCTCTTCTCTCTCTCATTTTCTCAACAGCTATCACCTGTAAGTATTTACACTGATGAAATATTTCTAATGAAACTATAAAACATGCTTAACAAAGACTGTGTAAAGTCCTTCATTAATTAAAAGAAATCTCAGGACTTTTTATCAGAGTTATGCAACAAATAAATGTCTTGGTTCTGATTGGTCAAAAATCACCTGAAACAGTACAAAATGTCCTGCTACAAAATCGGCACAACGAAGCCAGATATTAAAGCAGAAAACAAACAAATGTCAATCAGTAAATAAATAATACAAACTTTATCCTCACCCAGAGAAAAACTGTAACTAACCAGATTCAGTCAATCACATTTTAAACTAATGAGCACTCAATTATATAATTGAGTAAATGGAAATTTTAAGGGGTGAAGTCAGATTAACCTTGTAATTATCTAAAACTTATAATAAAAATATTTTAACTGAAGTTTTCTTTGGTATTTAGATGCTTGATGCCATTTTCCTTAATCTTATGAATCAGATGAAAAATTGATCATTAAGAAGAAACTTATTTACCTCTGTACAACAAGTGACAACAGGCTCAGGATAACTGAGGTCTCAATATAAAAAATTGTCGCCACATGTTCATACACAAAAGTGGAGCATTGTGTTTCTGGTACCAAACTAGTTATTGTACAGTAACCTGCCATAATAATATAACTACCTTTTACTTTATTACATATTGTTAGCTATCTGCAGAAACAGAAATGTGTAATTCCTTATGTTAGTAATAGTTTGAGTAAACTTCTGCAGAAAATAGAATCTTCACAATCTTTGGCAAAAAATCAGTGAAAAATGGTATCCAAGAATGGTGAAGATTCACCCTTTCTGTGTGACAGCCACTTTTAATTATAACATAATATTGGAAAGACCCAGAATGACATCAGATGACATTATAAATGATCCAACAACTGGTTAAATGTATCGACATTAGGGCTTCCAAAGAAAAATATAAGTCTTGGTTCCCTTTCTGAAATAAGATCACATGAGCAGAGTGGCAGGAAGTCCCATCATCGTGAAGAATATAATCATTCAATTTCAGTATGCCTTGTTGGTACAATAGTAAAATGTGTGTACTTAAATTGGCAGTGTATCAAACAGAGGTAATTCCTACTGCCATAGATACTAATACTGTCTTTCCACCATGACAGATTCAACCCACACCAGGTCTCTTCCATTCTTCATCTTTGGCTAAAGATTGAGGCTACGAGGCCCAAAGACAGGTATGACCACCACATGTACATTACTGAAACATGGACTGATTGGAGTAGGGTAGATACCAATACCCTCAAGAGTCTGGTTAACAAATTGGTTTAAACCAGATCTTTAGAGATGTCTTATAGTTACCAGTCACAAGTTTCTTACCTACTACTTCCCTCTCTGTATCCAAGTTGGAAGGGATAAGGTAGCACCATTCTTTATCTCAACTATGTAGCATAAGTGATGAAAGCAGTAGAAATTTGATGGTCGATAAAGATGTCCATACGATGGTTTCTCTTTTGAAAGCCTTCAAGATCACCTTGATTATGCAGTAACATTTGCTTTATTGATATTAGTGATAATATTGGGATCAGATACTCAAGAAATATTGACATCTGTCAATGCATCACTGACTCTGGCCTCACTGACCCACCCATAACTTGATATTCCAATTGCAGGCCACTAGACATATTTTGTCTTTCTTCTGCATAAATTCTAGCAATAATAACTCCCTCTGCCTCAGTCAGTCAGTCATTTGGTAAACAGAAGTAATTCACTTTAACACCACAATAAACAAAGGATTCACAAAAATATGTTAAGCAAGATTCTTATAGAATAATAATTGAAAGGACAGATTAAATTATCATATTTCTATGTACAATAAACCCATAGCTAAAAGGTAAATTGGTGACATGAGCCTAGAAAATGATTTCCAGGTTCACAGAAACATTAGTTCAATATACATTTAATACATACATTCAAACAATTTTATTAAAAGATCATAGTTTAGTATAAATTATTTAATTAGGCTACTTCTTTATGTTGCTTTCTAGGATACTAAAAAACAGGAACAGACGGCCCAACTCCATCCTCATCAGCCTCATCTATTAACATCTCTGTGGGAGAAAGTTACGATGTAGACAGCAGAAGGCAACAGATTCATCTTGTGAAGATCAACAACAAAATACCAATTCTGAAGTCTTTTATTTTAATATTTTAATTAATTCAAGTTTTTATCATTTATTATATTTATTTAAAATTTAAAAATATTGAAAACATTAAATTTATAAAAGTTTTAATTTCTGGTTAAACTGAGTCCATAACAGCGACAGATCTGACAAATATTGTAACAGCGCTCACTGTACCAGGTGATGAACTGTCACCATTCAATTCATTACATTTTATCAGCAAAATTAAACATAAAAATATTATTTTCACAATTCCATACAGCAGCATTTCCCAAGTTGACAAATGCAGTTATAAATATACATTTCCATTCCCCTGTTAACATACATATACATACTGTATATAAAAATAATTATATTTGAGAGAGTGAGAATGAATAATTAGCAGAAGCAGCAGTTACACAAAAAGAATATTGTGCAGTAGACCCAACCCAGCTCCTTTACTGACTCCCTGCTGCTAAAACACCACATGTAGTTCTCTCACTAAAGTAAACAAATACAAGGTTCATGCCAGAAGAAAAGGGTAAATCACTTGCTATAGATCAACAAGCGATTTACACTCACCTAAAGTGTTTACGTTGCCACGGACCTATAAATTAATATCCAGAAAGACTAAGTAGACAACTATCAATAGAATCTTCTGAAATGTTCTAGATTCAGTGCTGATCCTTTCTAATGATCAGATGTAATTGTGGATTAAATGTTCAACACTTCCGAAGATCTGACAGAAGTAACACACACAGCAGTACTTACTGTTCTGCTGATCTTCTTGGACAGATGTCACTGAAAGACAGACAGTAATAACAGTCAATACAGGTGAAGACTTAACCAGCTACAAGTAAAACATTTGTTTACTAGTGTCAACAGTACTTGTCAATATTAATAAGGGGCTACTTTGGGTGTACAGTACTTGCACAACTGGCAGAAACAACGGTAATTATGTGGGCTATGGTTTCTGCTTCTATCTATTTTCTCTACATCTATTAACCAACAGAGCACTGACGCTCAAATCAACGGACAAGAAAGAAATGTTTACCTGGAAATTTACCCTTGCTATCTGGCTGTGATAGGTCACTGTGACCTTTGGGTTAGAAACAAGAAATCAGGGTAAAATGTGTGACTCAACTGTGACCTTCAGTTGCTCAGTTCTTAGTTAACCTAGACAGCAGATGGTGAAAGTACTAATTAAACTATAGTTTCAACAAATAAGTTGACTAATAGCAAGTATACCTGACAAATATTGAACAATGTTAGGAATAAAAGTTAACAGAACAGAGCGAGTAAGTTACTAATAAGTGGTTATCGGGGAAGTAATTCTGACCAAGTACACAAAAACCTACAGATAATTTATACTACTAATGATTCTAGAATATTACAACATTGATGCTTTTAAAATATACATTTAATAACCAAAGTTGTTACCTGAATAATCAAATCTTTTCAAAGCGATCACATTGTAAGTGGCTCCATCATTGTGGTAGGTCACCAAACACTGGATGTAGAAGGGGCTGCTTTCCTTGGAATGGTTGAATATTAATGTTGAACTGCCATTGTTCTGACAGCTTCCTGGAACTTTTTCTATATCTCCAAGCTTAATATTATTCCCTGTTAAAGGCTTACAGTTTGTCTCATTACATAGGTGCCAGCTAAAATTTCCTGAGGGATTCCCAATATTCCCCATACAGGTCAGCTGCAACGATGTTTCTTCCTTCACCTCAGATGTTATTTGCACTGACTCTGGTTTTACTGTAAGAGAAACAGTTACAATACCTACTTTGTATGTTTATTACTGGGGATGATGCAGGTAAAAGGACATCTAACATCTTATGGATTGACATGATGATGCCTGACCATTATCAGTCTGTGCAGGAACCTTATTGCAAAATAAAGACAGACAAGAACTGGCAGAAATGAAGACATCTCCTTGTTTGTTTGTCTCCCCAAAATACATTACATAGTGAAAATAAAACTACCAGTAATGTCACAGCCAAGTGGCGTATGCTGTCACCAAGACTGTGGTGGAACTGTATTCAATCTGCCTCACATGATCATCCCTCACTAGAATTGAGTTTCTGTGATTAATGGCTCATCATCATATGATTTGTTTCAGGACAATGATTTAAAGGGACAGGTTACTTAGGGATCAGTCAAGTAGCCCAGCTCAGTCCTCCTCACTGATGACAACACAAACAGTTGTTTATTGCAAGGACAAGACAATAACAGACAACTGTCACATCCAGCTCATCAACATTGTCTTGATCAAATCGAGTGTAAAGGAATAGTAGAGTCAACAGTGTATGTGACATGGATAAAGAGGCTCCAGAGAATAAAGCATTAAGTGTCCCACATATTGCAAGAGGATCTCATGGAAAATACTACCTTCCAATTCTCTTGTTTCATTTTTACTGTTCATTAATAACAGGTGCTGAGCTCACATTTTCTCACCTTTCATAGCCACAGTAGAAGAAATCAAGTTAATTCTCGCTGGTTGTGTAAGTAAACCAAAATAGAAATTACAAATTCTGCATCAAGTTCTGAACCTAGATATTCCATGAATAATTCTAAATCCTCCTGGACATAAAGTGTGTCTTTGTCTGTGATAAAGAAAGCAGCTATTTTAAATTAATAAATATTCATTAACTTTGAAAATAACTAAGTACAAAACACCAGCAGAACCTGAGTAAGCCAGGTAAATTAGAAATATACAAGTACATATTTAATAAAACTAAAGATGAAAATGGTCAAATGAAAGGCTGTCTTCCACATCCTTTCCAATTCTGGAGAAACCCACATGTTTAACAACCAAACTGGTTCCAGTCTTTGGAAAAAGATAATGATCAACTTTCATGATAAAAATAGAGGAGTTTAATGCTGATACATTCCAAGAATATCATCGAGGAGGGACATTATGAATGCAACAGAAGTAAATTACCAACCTAATATTTATACCATAAAGCCAAAGCTGCTTGAACAATTATTAAATATCAAAGGTGAGCAAAAGAACGATTCCTCTAAAAAATGTTTGTTTCTTTTTTCTTAAATTTTGAAATGATTTCAAAACATCGATCTTCCTACTCTCCGTGACATATTAATACTATTTCAGATACATTATTATGATCATAAAAAATTTAACTCAGATAAAACAAATTTTCAATCTTACCAGCAGTTCTCAGCATAGCATTTTGAGATTTAATTCTCGCAGCATGTATATTTGCTTCACAAGAGTAGTTTCCAGTATCATCAATCTTAACAGCATCAAATGTTAGTGACAAGTTGGCCTTTCTTCTGGCTACACAACCCTTCACACTCCCTCTGTCCTTGAGAGTTTCCCCTAGATATAAGTGACCAAAAATATCGTTTCTCACAATTTTGATGCCGTCTTTAACTAATTTAATGGCGAATATATCAACATCACTAGTAATGGAGCAGTTAATTACAATCCGACTCCCGATCAAAGGATATTTCTGTACTTCAATTGATAGGTGATGATGTGTACCTGCAAGAAAAGCAAAGTAACCGTCATTATCACCTTTTACTCAAACAACAGACAATAACCAACAGCACCACCATAATTGGTTTTCAGTATTTCTGTTCTAAGTCCTTCAGCCAGTCATCATTAAACAAAAAGACACCTCAGCTTTAAGGACAGTCATTTTAGCTGTCATTCTCTGATGATGGGCAGTTAATTTCTTGAAAATTAACTTCAAGTGTCGACTACCTGTGCAATCATTAACACACTAATGATAACAGGTAAATTAGCACAAAGAACAAAGGAAAAGATCGTCAGGTTTGTCTCCTTTTCTTACAGACTCCTCACGAAATATGCAAACCTGAGGATGAACCAGGAATTGGTGAACCTGAGGAAGAGCGGAACAAAGTATTAAAATCACTGAGAAAATACAGACGGAAGATCCATGACAAGAATCCTGTATTCGACTCTTTCTGCAGCTTTAACTATTCTGAACTCCACATTTCTTCCTACAGAGCAGATTAGGCCATCACCGCTCCTCCTGAGACGATCAGAGCCGCAGAAATCTGACTTTGTTCTGTCGATAAAACAAGAACTTCATCAGGAATTCATTCATTCGTCTCTCTAATCCACCTTAACTCTATATCGGTACTGAATTTGATTTGGCTTCTTTTATTCCTGGTAATCCAAGAGGTCACTACGCCCCCGATAATTAATATGATGAAAACTCTATAGGAACAAGAATTAGGGTTCGTTAGCTGGATAGAGTCGGCGAGTACCGATACCCAGACGGGCACCTGCCAGAAATGATCCAGGATGGCGACGACAGCCCGACCCTCGTCCGAGACGAGCGGAGCCGGCCGGCGGTGTTCGACAGGTAACAGCGCACAGACAGCCGGCAGGTGGGCGAATGGCTGTTGATGAACATCATCAAGGTAAACAGGACTCACCTTCAGAACTGGGACAGCAGGTAAATGATGAGAGGAAAAGGAAAGAAAGTCTAACGAGGGGACAAAACAGCTGCACTCTGCTGCTGTCAGGGGTAAAACGGCTTTCATTTGACAAGGAAAGGTTTACGTGTAATAACCCAAATCTAGATGTAATTAATGGAATATTTCACCTGTGAGATCACAAGAAAAACAACAACCTAGATACTGAAATATCTTGGTAATCAGACCGGTAACAAATACAAATGACGAAATTCCAGGAATCCTGACTTCACCTCATTTATCTTTGGTGAACACAATAACAAGAACTAAACTAGGTCTGTTCTGTAAGTAGATTAACGAGGTTTTATTTCCTGTACGATCCCATCAGGTAAAGTGGATCTCCAGGTCATTGTAATCACAGAAGGAAATGAGGTTTGTGTTTCATTCAGATTTGGAGAGTAAATATTCGATATCTGCAGATTTTAAATCATATTTACACGATAATCTCTGTGGTAATCGTATCTACTGCAGCTATAATTTGTACCCGGTCAGATGACCCAACAGTGAAAATACCACAGGTAATTATAGTGACAGCAGCTGCTAGCATATTTCAGGTGTTGATGTACTTTCATTTTCTTCCTGTTTTCCCAGTGACAGAAATAAACGGAGGATTATCAGTGCAGTCAAGTCACACGTTGATTTTAATAACATAATTAATTAATAATGTGTGGTACTTTACCAGGTACTGTGACGTGATGGCAGATATCCTCTTATACAGACAGTCTCAAGTACAACATCACCTGTCAGGTGTACAATAATTCAGTGTCCACCAACTCAATAAGGTGATGTTTTCTGTGTAATGGGATTAACTTGAATATCTGTTTCTATAATGTATGGATAGCCATAAGTTGTATTTAATTGAGATATAACTCAGGTGTTTAGTGTTTTCTGCCATAGTTTCAAAAATACATTGCTATTGTTAATGATGAATATTTATTAGGACGACGTTGAAGAGGAATTCTAGTTTAATACTTGTATAATTGGGGATAAATTTGTGATATTTATAGCAGTGATTCACTATTCCTGGCTACAGAGAGTAGTGGGAGGAGAGAGGTGTTCAACCAGCCGTGACATAAATCTACCCTCCCTGTCACTGATCCGGTCAGGTAAAAACAGATTTCCTCAATCAGTGAAGCTGACATTAAGCGGTTTTAGATTTTGTGGAAAATAAACCCACTTCTCTTTACCTTCTCTCCCCACCCACACAAATTAAGTATCTGCTGTTTAGCTGGGCCCTTACACACAGCTGTGACCCCTAATTGTGCCTCTCTCTCCCCTCCTGGAGGGAGGGTTCTAGGATACAGTTAACTCACTGAAAACTAACCCTACTCTAAAATCACCTCGTTTACACAATTCACAGTCAAAATAATAGAAATCCTGTTAACTAATAAAACCCTGAACACTGACGATAATGGAACAGGAAATTCAATTCTCATAACAGATAAAACTAATCAGAGTAAGAATTATAATTTAAGTAAATTTAAAATTGAATTATTTTCACAGGTGAACAAAGAAATAAGTGACGGTTACAGTGCAGAGACAGCAACAGGTGAGATAACTAAACACGCATCATTAGGGTAAACAGGACTCACCTTCACAACTGCGACAGCAGGTAAATGATGAGAGGAAAAGGAAAGAAAGTTTAACGACGGAATTAAACGTCTGCATCCTGCTGACTTCCAGGGGAAATGATCACTTGACCTTGAAGAGTTGACGACCGTAGACACAATAGCCCGGGAAATCAGCCAAATACCCTGAATACCTCACGTGATCTGTTGTCGCCCCTATATCTGAGTAGTTTGATTGTTGTAAAAAAATAATATTAAGTGCAGGGAATGGAAGCAAACAGACGACAGACTTCGTAATTCCCGCCGTTAGTCCGCTATCGGCCGTCCATCAGAGCTCCCAACAACCAAAACAAATCAAACATTTCTATTCAATATAAATTGTAAACGGCTCAGGTCCCCTCCAAGTTCATCCATTACTTTCTGAAGAGCTCCTCCCACTTCCTCATTGTGCTAAACGACCTTTTCTGCTGGGCTGGTTGTTACTGGCGACGGGGGACGAGGGCGGGAACTCTGTTCTGGGAATAAAGTAATTTCAATTTACAAAAGTCCTCGTTGAATGATTATCTCCCTTTTCGGGTATACAACAGATATATTTTATGTAGGCCACTAGGTGGAGTAGTATCGGCTTGTGCGCGTGAAGCCAGGCCCCGCCTCACTGATCTACCATGAGGATAGAATTAGGGAAAACGTAAAACCAAATTAACCGACAAAAACCCAGACCCCTTTACCCCGCTGAGTTCAAACGACGAGTAACCGGCAGCACAGGCTCCACGCATTCATTACAGCCCAATAAACTCTCCCTCCATGGCTAACACCAATAAGTAGAGTTAATCGTATTCAGAATTATCATCCCCTTATCGCTCAACATCACCCTATTTCACGTTCCCCTATTGATTCCCCACTTTACCTGGAAAGTCTATTCTCTGTGCGAGCTCACCGAGCCCCAGCACAAACCCTTCCGCCAATTTTCTGGAGCGACCAGTATCGTCCACCGAGGTGGCCCCACCCTGACTCCCTTTCAGGTTTGGTCTTAGAATGGTATAAAAGGGTTTGGGGCCCCTGCTCTAAAATGGAGGAATATTTACGAAGTATAATTAAAAACAGATCGACTTTCACGGTAAGAAAGGAAGTGATTAGTACTCACCAAGAATAACATTGTAGCGGTATCGTCATGGAGGGACACGTTGAACAACCAACCTAATATATTTACCTGAATCCACAGGAAGGTGAACAATCGTGAAATTTTAAAGATTGGTGAGAAATTCCTGTTTATTTACTGAGATATGTTTTTTTATATCTTTGTGGGTTCTTTGTAAATCTCATTTTCAAATAATTTGAGTAATTTTTTAAAAATATATCTTCCTACTAACCATGGCACATCGACAATGAAGATTGTGGAGTCGTTATTCACCTGTAAATTTAATCTCAAATGCAAGAATCTCTCAGCTGAGAGTGGAACATCTTTTGATTAAACTGTCCCAGCCTCTGTATTAAGCTGACAGGTGTAATTCTCGGTATCTTCACACTGGACCTCTAATTGTCAGCAGCGAGTTGGCTTTTCTTTTTTGTTACCTCGCCATTTAAAGTCCCCTCTGCCCTTGAATGTTTCCCTTAGATATAACTGACCAAAAATATCGTTTCTTGTAATTACGATGTCATCTTTAATTATTTCATTGACAAATATAGCAGCATCTCCAGTCATGGGAACAGTTAATTACAGTCTGACTCCTAGTGAAAGGATATTTCTTTACTTAAATTGATGGATGAAGTGAACCTGCAAGGAATGCATAATAAACATCTTGATCATCTTTCACGCAAACAATGTCCATTATCTAACACCAGCCCTACACTTGATTTCTGTCATTTTGTAAAACGTTATTCAGCCCGTCTCCATAAAAACAGAGGCACTAAGTTTTAGGGACAGCAATTTAACTGTTATTCTATGATGCGAAAGATATTTAATTGTTTTACTATAAAAGAGTAATTTCATTATAAATTCTTAAAATGGTAAAGCGCTATGATTAGATGCTTAATTTATTCTCTTTGAATATCACTGCACCAAGATGAACAATAATTGGTCTTATCTTTAATCAGCACACGACTGACAATGGTAAAGATGGCAGACAGTGGGAGTTGAGAAGATTCTACTGCCTGGATCAGGTAAGGAATTTGTACAGAATCCTTCCATCAAATCTGTTAGTATGCACAGAGAGTGGATCCCTGATCCTCGTCAGACATTAACGATTTGTGTACAAACTGAATAAAACATGACTGCTGTTCATATTATGTGAGTCGATTATTATTAGTGAACAGAATACAATACAGATATTCATAATTAACTCATATTTTTCATTACAACTGTTTAATAAATTTTTAAACAAATTTTATTATGTAAACCTCTATATATTAACTTTACATTTACAAAGTGTTACGGTCAACTATCTCTTCTAAATATGTTAACTACTGACTAAACACGGATAAGATCAGACAGAACAGCATCTCTGAAGGCTGGATAGGAACCAAGGAAAAAGATAACCGAAGTTGTCCAACACGGTAACCACCAATCGTACGAACAGAGTGTACGTATGAAGTAAGAGGATTCTGAACGTACCTTCTGTTTATTGCTATGTATCAGTATACACGGAAAATATACAAGTTAGAACTTTCGTCAGATTTATTAAGTTAAAAAGAACAAAATCTTGTAAAGGTTACGTAGTAGAAGGTTGACATTTCAAGAGATGAGCTGGAATGCAGGCATCAACGGAATATTGCGTACACACCTTGTTTTCACTTCGTTCAAGAGAATTCTGCGCCTCAGGTAAAATACAGATTTCTTGTGTCCCCTTATGCATATCAACTACAGGTGTTTGGACGTTTTGATTTCTGAAGCATCTTATATGTTTAAGAAAACCCAAGTTTTCATTTTTGATTGAATTAATTAGGCTACTTGAAGAAAAAGGCAATCGACAGAATTCAATGACTGACTTAGTGCAATTAGTATTTTGTATTAATTGAAATGGTAAATGAAACTATACATCAGTAGTCAACAATTTTCCGAACCTCCATCAAAGCAAATTCCCTGGTTATTTTACTATGTCACGTTCAATGGAGAGGTTTGAGGGTTAATAAGTTTACTTAACCTACCTGAAATTCGGGTTAACTACAGGAATTATTCTAGCCAAGGTTACCATCTCAGAGAACCTGTGGAGCTAAATCGATTCCCATGGAGACTTTGAAACATTTTACACCCACAAAATAATCAGAGATCACGCGGACGGATTAAATTTGCTACAAATATTCAAGAGACCCAAAGGGACCCCAAACCACCCAGATGCATAATTTACACTAGTAGTAGTTTCCCTGCATTATATTTGAGCACTAAGCTATTTTGTGGAATATTCACATATATAACACTGGGTCAACAGAAGTTTTGCTGACTTATACCCGAGACTTGTTTCTGACTTAATTTTGGGCCGCTGAACTCAAATATCTCATTGGTTTTTGCCTATCACGTCAAGTTTTCGCTTCCCTAATTTCGATCAGTCGCCATTAAAAAGTACCGATTACAATGATTTCTTCCAATACAATCCACCTCAATTCTACTGTATCATTTTGTTTTAGAATACCATTCCACCCTATAACCCATGAATCAATTCTGAGATTAACAAATATATTGGTAACTATGACATATCAGGTCAAAATATTGAAATATAAAAATACCACAATCGATGCTAGAATTGATGAATGAATTTTAGTCAAAAGTGGGCAACAAATGATCCAGAATATTCCTGTCTTTTCATTTAGATTACCGTAACACACAAACCAATGACACTATTGGGTTTATTTACATTAACTGACATCAGTAATGACATATTCTTCCTTCATGGATTAAATTTTCGTTTGTTAGGCTTTACTGGATTGCTGATTTCCAGAGTGTCTCTTTAATACTCCCGCAGCGTCGGCCCATCACGTGAACATCCAACCCTTCCTCGGTATCGCTCCCATAGCTTGTGTATCTTGATGGAAATCTTTCACCTCGCTCGTCACTTACGTCACCTATATTTTTCAGGAAAATCTATCAAACGACTGTTGAGGAAATGAACAGTTATCCTCCATTGCAACCCAGACGATGAAACTTCTTAAGCAATGTTTGAATAAGATCTTTGTAATGTTCAGGTTTTTTTTGTTCCCCAGGAGATTTTCACGACATCCACGAAAGGAATTCCGTGCTCTTTTCTCCGTATCATTCATGGAGCTTGAGAAATGTTGATCTCTCATCAGTTTTCTGACTTGTCGCCCGTCAAAATCGCCAGCTCTTATTTTTTCATAACTGAGGCTAGGAATGTTGTGCACATGTACTTAGTACAGCCAGTCACCTTCTATGCTCAGAGCTTTAACATACTGCTTCATTAGACCCCAGTTTGATGGGAGAGGAGGGGAAGATGATTTTTACCCGATCTACAAGAGGTTGGTTTTTGATATTTGGTTCTCCGACATTTAAGCATGTTCTCTC
>JACATO010002606.1:0-24380 GCA_018389105.1 Nautilus pompilius
AGCGCACGCGACTATGCTAACTGCAGAGATGGTGGTAGAATTATCGACTGAAGAGATTATGGATGTAGAAAAGGAGTCATAATATTCTGAAACATTAAAACAATGATGAACCCCCACTATGAACCTGAAGAGGACGTTGAACATTGGAGGACAGAAGATTCACCAACTCGGTCAGCTTCAGGTATCCAGTTTATGCAAAGAATCTGTGTTAGTGACGACAATAGTTTTTCTGAGTCTTCTGATGAGGAACCTGAAGACAATGCCCAAAAGACAATTAGGACTCAGCTGCAATGGCACATACTGGAGCAAAAACCCTCCCGCTCAAGGAAAACACAAAGCCACCACCAACATAAGGAACTCTCTGGGACCCGCCCACCAGAAACAAATTGTCAACTAAAGATTCCTGGGAGCATTTTGTCTTTGCAAGTGTTTAAATCTTGAAGATGCGGAACGGCCAGCAAGTAAGGAGAAAGAATGCAAAGATATATCTGGAAAATGAGCTTCTGTCTTTTGTGGGCTTTCTCTTTCGGTAGGATATAAGAAAAAACTGGGACATTTCCCCTTGGGAGCTGTTCGGAGACCCAATTTTCAAACCTGATACACACAGCCCCACACCATCTATTGAAAATATTTGAAGATATTCACTGTTTCCTGAGGGTTGATGAAAAACAGGACAAGAGAATTTCATCGCAAATAGACCGCATGGCAACTTTTAATATGTACAAGATCTTTTTCATGCTAACTGCAGAAAGAGATTTGTTCCCAAGTGATTGTGTGACAGCAGAGAACAGTTGATTGCAAGTTCACTGCCGTATGTATGCAATGACGGGATTGTCTGCACTGGAAAATAGCCTGCTGAAAAAGTCCAGAGAAAGAAATCTTCGATCAAGCATTTTGCAGCAGTTATGCAGTCAATTGAGGAGCAGAAGTCACAGCATAACAACAGACAATTTCTTCATAAGCATGCCCCTTGCTGAAGCACTACTGAGAAAGGACTGATAATTGTGGAGACGCTCTGCCAAAACAAGCCAGACACACCTGGTTTGATGAAGGCTTACGAGTTCCGAGAATTTCATAGTTCTGAATTTGGTATCAAGACAACACCACCATGGTGAGTTGTGGGCCCAAGAAAGATAAGGCTTATCATTTTGTTGAGCACAATGCATCATTTTTGCCATTACCACATTAGTAACAGAACTTAATGTCATTACTGCCAACCCTTCTCCTCCTAAACCTAGGTGTCTTAATACTCTGCCAAATGAAACCTTAGCATGCTATCCAATACACCACTAGGACATGTATACCTAAAAACTCCACCCTCTCCCCTCCCCCACAAAAAATAATAATGCATAATAAAAATATAAACCTTACCTCGAAACCTTTAATAACCCAAAATCCATTCCCCCTAGTGGAATTAAGCCCATGGCCTCTAACTGGGGCTACTGGAGACTTATTGTTAATCACAGGACTTGCATTCTGATTTCACTTTCATAATATTCTTCTACTTCTAATAAGATTCTCATTAACCATCCTTACAATATTACAGTGGTGACGAGACGTAATCCGAGAAAGAACCTTTCAAGGATTCCACACATCAAATGACTTATCTGGACTGTGATGAGGGATAATCCTATTGATCTTCTCAAAGATCTGCTTCTTTCTCACCTTCTTCTGAGCTTACTTCCATTCAAGGCTTGCCTCCCACTATAGAAATTGGATCTTCATGACCTCCCAACAGGAGTCACTCCATCATCTGTTTCAAGTACCCTTACTAGACACTGTGGTACTCCTAGCCTCAGGAGTGCCAGTCACCTGAGCCCACCATGCTCTTATACAAGGAACCTTTAAAAGAAGCCAACCAAGGGTTATTCTTCACCTCCATCCTAGGACCATATTTCACTTTTCTGCAAGCAGGAGAATACACAGAAACCTCATTCACTATCTCAGATAGTGCTTATGGCTCAACCTTCTTGTAGAAACAGGTCCATGCAGTTCTTCCTATTCTTCTGGATCTCCATTCTCTTCTCTTAACCTGCCTCCTATGAAACAATATCCCAGCATTTTTCATCTACACATCACTTTGGGTTCCACCCAGATACTGACATTTTGTAGACAGTATGATTATTCTTGTACACTTGTATTTACTGGTGAGATTCTTAGTTTTGAGGTAACTTATCTTATGGTGATAAACTTTTAATTTTAAAATGGTCAATACAACCCCCCTCAGTTTTATACTTTAAAATATAAGATCCAGTTTGCATCGGACAGTAGGGTTCACCTTAAAACTCTTCACTCTAACTTTTATTATACCAAAGGCTTAAAGTGAATATTATTTATGTGATTTCGATCTATTCTATGAAAGGTCAATTCTCTATGCCTACCCATGGAAGCTAAGATTTCCATTCATGTTCCTATTCCTTATATTTTTAGGTACTATTATTTCCCTTTCCTCAACCACTGATTAGGTGTTTGAGTAGGTCTAGAAATTAATTAATAAGATTCCTACCTATTCTCTCCAGAACTGGCTTTCTTTCGAAAGGGAGAGAGCAATCAAATACTTTAGTATCAAGCCTTGCATCAAGGGCTATCCTAATAACAAGTATACTATCCTTTTACATTACTTCCTCCTGAGATAATTTATTTAGTCAAACCAAAATAAGAAGAATTCTATTTATGCTTCTCCTCCTCATCAAGTTAGGGGGAGCACCTCTTCACTTTTGGCTTCCTAATATTACTTTACGGATATCGGAATACACATTTCTTCTCCTTACTTGACAAAAATTGCCCCACTCTTTCTTATTTACATAAACTCCCACCCTACTTATATTTTATTATTAGGCGTAACAAGAAGATTAATTGGAGTCTTAGGTGGGATCAACCAAACAAGATTATGTATTTTATTAACATACTCTTCCATTTCACACACAGGATGAATAACGTGTGCTCTAGCTTTGAGAACTACATTACTCCTAGTATACTTTCTAACATATCTTCTCCTTTCCTTATGATCTTCTAATTATTTCTTACACTAATATTTCCTCTTTTCACAACTAAGTAAAGGGAGAAATATAAATGAGCTAATATTAGCTCTTTCTATCTCTCTTCTTTCTTTAAGGGTTTACCACCCTCCTAGGGTTCTTACCAAAATGATTTGTAATCATAATAATAGAGCCTAACATATACCTACCTATAGGCTCCTTAATCTCCTTATACTACCACTTAAATTTATCAATCTTCTCAATTATTAAACCTGAGATTCTTCAACAACTTAACCTCCCTCTTAAACCCTTCTCTCGAGATCCACTCTTATAATAACCACATACTATGTGATGAATTTTTTCAACAAATCACAAAGATATTTTTGAACCCTTTATTTCTTATTTGGAATCTGATTCAGATTAGTGGGGGCATCATTAAGATTGTTAATCTGAACAGAATTAAGACAACCAGGAACTTTATTAGGGGACGATCAACTGTATAACGTCATTGTCACTGCTCATGCATTTGTAATAATTTTATTCCTAGTAATACCTGTAATAATTGGAGGCTTCAGATATAGTGTTTCTTCAATTAAATAATATGACTTTCTGATTACTCCCTTACTTTATTACTTACTGGGTGAACTGTCTATCCACCACTCTCAGATAACCTAGCCCACGCAGGACCTTCAGTAGATTTAGCAATTTTTGCACTTCATTTGACAGGAGCGTTTTCCATTTTAGGCGCCCTTAATTTCATTACAACCATCGTAAATGTACGATGACAAGGCTTACAATTAGAGTGAATACCTCATTCTTTGACCCAGCAAGAGAGGAGGAATCCAATTTTCATACCAACATTTATTCTGATTCTTTGGTCATCCAGAAGTATATATTCCTATTTTACCAGGATTTGTAATAATCTCACACATAGTGTCTCACTTCTCCCAAAAGAAACCAATCTTTGGAGCATTAGGAATGATTTATGCAATACTATCTATTGGCCTCCTACTGTTTACCATCTGAGCTCATCATATATTCACTGTTGGAATAGACGTAGACACCGGAGCATACTTTACAGCAGCAACTATAATTATTGCCCACAGGAATTAAGGTATTCAGATAATTAGCAACCATCCATGGATCAGTAATCAAATTTTTTGCTCCAATGTTATGAGCCTTAGGATTTATTTTCTTATTTACAGTTGGTGATCTCACAAGAATTGTACTATCAAATTCTTCCTCAGATATTATACCTCATGATACTTATTACGTAGTTGCCTGGTACCCTCTGGTAACAGGGGCTACTCTTCACCCAAGATGAAAAAAGCCCACTTCATGTTAATATTTACAGGAGTTAATATCACCTTCTTTCCCCAACATTTCTTAGGACTAAGAGGAATACCTCAACGTTATTCAGACTACTCTGGCCAATTCACCGAAAGAAGCATTGTGTCATCTGTAGGATCTTTCATTTCCTTCATCGCTGTCTTAGTATTTATCTTCATTGTTTGAGAAAGGTTGACATCCCAGCAAAAAGTTACTTGAACCAACCTCTTTAATACCTCATTAGAATGAGATAACCGCCTACCTGCTGACTTCCATGATCTCTCAGAAACAGGAGCCCTTACTTTATAGAAATGGCCTTATGAGAACAAATTAAATTTTAAGACTCATCATCCCCTCTCATAGAACAGTTAATTTTATTCCATGATCACGCAATATTTGTTAGTAATAATCACTTATTAGTAGGCTATGTATCAACCACCTTGATTATAAATAAAGCCATCTCTCGAATAGTCCTCAAAAGACAAAAGGTAGAAACCATCCGAACAATTGCTCCAGCAATTATCCTCATCTTTTTAGCTCTCCCTTTCTTATGATTACTATACCTACTAAGATGAAGAAGTAAATGACCCTTTATTATCTATTAAAGTTATTGGTCACCAATGATACTGAAGTTATGAGCATTCAGATTTTTTAAATGTAGAGTTTGACTTATACACGATCCCAACTAGAGATCTAATACGACAGTATCGACTCTTAGAGGCAGACTCTCGCCTTATTGTTCCAATAATAGTCAACATTCGTGCTCTCATTTCCTCAACAGATGTACTCCATGCACGGACCATCCCAATGATGGATATTAAGGTTGCTGCTGTCCCAGGATGACTAAATCAAGTTAGGTTCCTTCCACAACGCCCTGGAGTGTTTTATGGACAATGTTCTGAGATTTGTGGAGCAAATCACAGATTTATACCTATTGCCATAGAATCTGTTAATGTTCCTACTTTTTCGTCTTGACTTACAAAGAACATTTAACAAAAAAAAAATTAGTTAGGAATTAACATAAGGTTGTCTTCCTTAAATCATCACAATAGTGATAATTTTTAAATGCCTAAACTATCACTATCCCGGTAAATTGTTTACACTGAACACTATCATGCTTACTTTGTAGTATTTCGCACGCTGATTTCAAATCCGAAAACCGTTTTGCTCTAGGATGTCATGTTTTTTAGTTATGGCATGTGACTGATGGATGAAGGTTATTCATAGAATGTAGCAAACTAAGCCACATAGCTGCACTGTTACATCATGGTAACCAAAAACCTTCGGTTCCTATAGCTCATGCAGTTGGCTTGGAAATGATAAGCTATTCGGATCATAAATGGAAAATTTGTGGTGATCGCAAAGTTATTTCTCTCCTTTTTGGATTGTAGCTAGGGTACACAAAACACGTGTTTCTTGTGTCTTTGGAACAGCCGTGATGATGCCAACCATTACACTCGCAAAGACTGGCCTATGCAACAGGAACCTATAGTTGACAGGTACAATGTGCAACATATGCCATTGGTAGACCCTCAGACTGTCTACTTTCAGCCATTTCATATCAAACTCGGCTTTATGAAACCTTTGTCAAAGCCATGGATAAAGATAGTGATGGCTTCAAGTGCCTAAGAGAGAAGTTTGGTGCTGACAAGAGTGAAGCTAACATCAAAGAAGGAATTTTTGTGGGGTCCGAAATTCAAGAACTCGTGTGTGAAGATTGGTTCAAAAAATAAGCTGAACCCACTGAAGTCTGCAGCATGGGAAGCATTTATTTTACTTGTACAGACTTTCTTGGCAAATATAGAGCTGAGCACTATGCTGAGTATGTGGAAAACATGCTAATGGCGTATCAGCAAATGGGAGCCAAGATGTCTTTAAAGATACATTTTCTGCATCACATCTTGATTTTTTTCCAACCAATCTAGGGGTTGTCAGTGATGAGCATGATGAAAGGTTCCACCACGACATGAAGGTGATCCATAATAGATATCAGGCAAATTCAATCCCAACATGATGGGTGATTACTGTTGGTTCCTCCAAAGGGAGACTGATTCCTCACGTAAGCGCAAGAACAAGTGTCTGAAACATTTTTGAACATTTGGAATGTACCTACTATGTAAGTTAAATGTGTTTCATATCTTCCATACTGCACTTATCAGTCTTTCTCAAGCATCTGTTGACCGATTATGGCAAATGTGTTTCACATTAAACATTTGAATACCAAATATTGTTGTTCAAGCTTTATATGGTTCATATAACACAGTCATAATATAGCGTTAGTGGTGAAATTCCTCCTTATGCATATCTCAAAAACCTGATGTCCTAGCCAAATTCTGACTTCAGATTTGAAATCAGCACCCAAAATTTAGCTAAGATCACCCACATTTTGCTCAGTGGAAGACAAAGAAGTTTCATTTTGTTGTCCAGTGTAATTTATCTCATCTCTATTTAGATTTCTGCTAATTCTTAGAAGAATCTCTACCTTCTGAATTAAAAAAAAGACATTCCAATCTCTTTATCTATCTCCTCATTCAAACTGTGTCTACCCACACTGTATGATAGATGTTTTAACAACAGTGCAGATTCAGACACACCAGTAATTTTTTAAAATCCCTAAAACCAGTGGACAGGAAGTGCACACCCCCAACCCATTTAGAGAAAGAAACACATCTAAAATTTGGTTATTTAAACAAAAAAAAAAAGGACCAAAGTAGACATTGTTAGAGCTCATGAGCATAAATCAGCGATATGGGTGGTGCAGTAGTCCAGTGCTTAGGTTGTTGGCCTGCTAAAGTCAATGTCTTGCAATAGAAACAGGTGCATCTGATTAATCTCCTTGGCATGGTTTCTTCTCACTTTTCCCAGAGATTTCCTCCATCAGCTGAAAATATAGCTGTAGTAGGATTTTTCTCTGTCAAAGTCAGAAAGGCTGGACTCCATGTAGGCAGGAATAACAATGCCTCACAGCATTACGCTCCTCCACCAGAGTTTTGTACCTTGTAAATGTGTGTCAGTATACAGCTATAAAACGGTAATCAATTGTGCAGCAGCTCTGTGGAATGCTTATGGTCATCATGTTTTAAAAAGTTCCTGCTCATCTCTAAGCACCTAAATTATGATATATATCACACAGTATTGACCAAAAAACATTTTTCATATTTAAGACTCGTTTAATGAAACTTTGTGTTTATTTTGAAAAACAAAGGTAATCCAACATTTCAATTAGATTATAAATTTTTTATGAAAAACAAAAAAAAAATCAAAAGAATCCAAGATTTTGAAAATATTTTAACCAGCCTGAATTCTGATTCAAGACTATCACTGAAATGATTATAATTAAGTTTAAGAAAACTTGATAATAATAATAAACAAAAACAAGAACTGCCTGATTTTATTCAATGCATGTTTGATGTGTTTTACATCATCACTTTTTCCACCACAAATTAATGAAAGTGTGTGTTATATCAATATGATGGCTCTGGTTTCTATCCAATGATAAAGCTAGAAAATCTTGCCACAAACCAGTATTCATCATCGTGTTTTCTCTATTTTAATATTGGGAGATTTTAGAGCCCGATTTGGTGATTTTGTTTACCATCTAAAAAAATTTAGCCACCTACTGATGAATATGGGACAGCAAACATGTACCAAATGTGTAAAAGGTTTCAAGAACCAGAGCATTCCGAAGATAAAGTTGTCGCAAAAGCAAAGACCCATGCATAACTGTGCTGAACTATATACGGGTATTAAAACCTTGTTTATTTATTTTTTTCATTTTTCTTTATAATATTTTTTTAACAAAGAACAATCTGCTCAAAGACTCACAATAACAGAAACAGTGTTAATTAATTAACTGATTCACCCTTACCTTAGCATTGGGCTTTTTCCATAAAGACTTCATACTGTTAAGTTTTTCAAAAATCGCTTATAGGTTTCATCAATGGAAGGACCTCGGCAGAAACTCTACAAACAAACAATTCATTTATTTTACAGAGAAAAGATGTGTATATCATAATAACTCAAACATTATAGGATTCACACATGCATGTTTATTCCCCAATAAGTGACAATAAATTTATAAAAAGTCAAGTTTCAGTATTTTGCATGAGCATTTCTAATTTCAACAACAGATGTATATTTTGTTGTAAAAATTAACTTTGGTCAATTAACTCTCAACTGTTTATCAAGATGCTCCCTCCATGGCTGCTTAACAGGGTTTACTACAATCCATTCCAAAACTTCCATGATGTGCATATGCATATATTGTTATTCCATCTTCCTGCAATATGTGGTAAATACATAAAGACGACATCCATCAATAAATGTAAGATCAACTTATTTCCTACCAAATAACTGCTCAAAGTATTGCTCCAAATTGACTATACTTGGCACAAATGTAACACAAACCTGTCTCCAACAACATGTATTTCTAAATGTGAAGTGGTAAATGTTTTAAACTTGTCAGTGAAGAGTATGAATGGCACACATACAAAAGGCATGCCAACATACATATCACAACTGTTAAGGCAATGGCCTTAATGTTCATCTGTCACTAGTGGCTTTGTCAAACAATTTTCCAGGATACCCGATTTATGCAGGAACCATGCCATGGCAGTGATGATGGTGCTGCTACAACAATTGAAATGTTGGCAGTCATTGCAATTCTGCTGAATAAAATACAAGATGGTTTGTTTAGTGATTACTTACACCTTCCTCCCTAAACACATTTGGTCAACTCACAATATGTATGAACAGCATAAAAAGATGGGTAAGCATCTTGGCTAACTTGCATTTTATAGTGGTGATAATGTGGTCAGATAAATCAACTACAAAACTAAACCATTTCTTGAAGCTCTGTTTTTGAAAGGCATTATTATTATTATTATTATTATTATTATTATTTTATTATTATTATGGCAAAGACCTGCATACTCTGTCTGTGAATATGAATGAATGAATGAATGAGAGACAGATAATAACCAAAACTGCTTATGATCTATAAAATTATCAAAGCATTCAAATTTTACCAAGACAATCGGTTGAACACTAGCAAAACAGCAAGATCAGAAATGTGTAGCATCATCATTGCATAGCAAAATTTCAAGCATAGTTAAAACATAGTTCCAAAAAATGTCTCTATTGTTGACAGATGTGTCCAACCTAGGAACCAATATCTGATGTCCGAGACAAGTTATGCACTTGATGCATAGTAGCTGAGCATCACTAAAAACAGCAGAAAATAAAAAAGCCATCAAAATGTGAACTTTCCTGAACAATAATTGCTTGTGTGCTATATTTGGTGTACAATTTTATTGTACTGAATACTGAAAAAGTATCATAATATTCCTGGTGTACAGATGCCAGATATGTACGAAGTCTTTTTTGGTGGATGTTGCTAATGTACTGTAATTTTCAAGTGGTGATGTTGCAGGAACCGTTTCCTGACACTGATTTAAACATAGTCCTGGAAAATTATGTCTTATAAAGTGTTAGTTCAATCAGTAAGATTCTGCAAAAGTTTTGAAAACTGCTATAGTAGTCAATCAGGGCCAACCATCTGCTCCACCGGCCAAGATTTCTAATGGAATGCAGATCCAAAACAGTTCTTCATTATTCTGGGTGGCATACAGAGTTGTGTCAAAATTTGACACAACATCATTTTCAATAGTGCTAAAACCTATATAATGCATCTAATACAAAACTAAACTGTTCAGGCAAATTCATTTTTGAAGAAAGGAGGGAGCCAATGATAGATTTTTCACTTACACCATGTATATCACCAATGAAGTATCAAAAGCACTCTATCTGGAAAGCTGGATCATTGTAGTTTCAAGCTACACAAATATGTGATAAATGTAGCTGAGGTATACACATGCACATTAGTATTAGATTAAAGAAAACAAAATTCAAATTTTAACAAAACCATCAGCAGCAGTACATTAAACAAAGTAGATTTTCAAACAAAGCCTAGTCAAGGATTAGTCTAAAAATTTCCATTTGGTTTGAAGTTGTCTTTGTTCAAATCAAACCACCATCTGGTCATTTAGATTTATCATGTGTCTGTTGATATTCTTAAATGTCAAAATACAGAAACAATTCAACTAGATTCGTCACACACCTTACCATTCTTTTAGTGATAAAATCTAGGTATATTTTCATTCTCTTTTTAAAAAAAAAAAATTTACCAAGTGACAATACTTGGCTTGGGTTGTTTAATTTGTTCAAAATTTCAGATTTGTTAGCATGTCCAAAACAACACGAGCACTTTAATATTTTACCTTCAAATTGATACTTTCTAGCCAATTTTCTTATCAGTGAATCTCTCTTCTGAATATTCTCTTTGTTTACATGTTGAAAGAGAAGTTTTTATTTTTAAATGTTTTTATGTCCAAATTTATCCTTTTTATTCATGAAAATCAATCAGTAAAAGAAACAGGTTTTCATAACTTAAATTTAGTGCCAGTCAAAAAAACTATTGAGAGAAAAATTTCATTTATCAAATCGCCATCTTAATCTACAGACTGACTGCCAATGTGGAGCCAGTCAGAATCATTATATTGAAATGTTTGTCTTTATTGAGCAACTACTGGTGAACAAAATTCTCACACTGTCCACTAGTCTCTGATGTTCTGAGGCTTATGCGAGCCCACCATGCAAACACTTTACATTAATCAAGGTTATCAGTAATCATCTTTACGGGCTAACTCTCACTCAACTCTGTGTCCGTTTGCCAAATCAGTTCAACCTTCTGTGTACTGTCTCCATTGACAGCTCTCCACTTTTCACACAATTCAAACCACCCTACCTCACAGCAATATCATCAATGCATAAGTGTCCATGCACATTCATCATCACACATGAAGAATCTCAATCAGTAAATCTACTCAGCTGTGAGAGACTCAATTACTAATCCATTTAACATATGGATCAACCATTTTTAAACTGCTGTAATATGTTATTTCCTGGCAAATAAAAGAAATAAAACATCCGAATAGTGGCAAGATATATAAAAAACATTGTGTATGATTTTTATTACCATACCACTTACCATTCCTCACAAAATAAATAGATATTTCTTTTGGGTTCCCCTTATATGTATATAGAGCAGACTAATGCAAACTTGATGTACCTGGATGAAATGTTAATATTTAAGTTTGTCTTCTGATTTTAATGGAACAAGATCCTCAATAAGAAAATAATTTCTGGATCTCTAATATTGATTAGCAACAAATATTTTCATATGTTACCAGAAATTTGGAAGCCTAATTTTGGTTGGAATGTCATGCAGTTTTTTTGTTCCAACTTACTCAAATCAAACAAACACTTACCATAACAACAACCAAAAGAAAGTGTACGATAAATGGAAAGGCGTGGACAGTTTTTGTGCTCTATCCTCAACACACAAAGAAAGAATATGACAGATGCAGGTTTCAAATATTTTATGAACCACAGAGCACAATGTTTGAGTTAGATAATTAGCATCCCCCAACCCCCAGATCAACAAAGCTGTCTAATATTTTAAATCATGAATAATCCAGCCTGGAAAAATGGTAGGTTGGTTCATCCACAACATAAAAGTGAAAACATTTCTCAACTAATAATGCCCATACTTGTCCTCAACAACTGTATAATGGAAACTTTGGAGAAAACCATTTATCCAATTCTTCACTTTGTTAACTGTCTCTGGCAACATCTGACAATTATTTAAGCAAAACATTTATATTTACTGAGATAAGTTATTAACGAGAAATATTTTAGTTCTGGAATAAGTAAAGTCTGCTAATTTCTCAGAATTCAGTGTTTCCTGACCCTGATGATTTATTTTCCTTTCAATACTAATTAGTAAATAAATAATTTTTTTTTTTAGAAGAGGATATGACATACAGGAAAGGATCTTAAATTGAGAAGCTTCAACAAAGCTAGAGAGATTAAGATTAATCTGAAAGCTACCACATGGAGGCAAGCAAGAGCAGATACTTTGGGTATAGGTGAGACTCACTTTGGCTTCCTGTTCTAACTCGCCCAGATCTAGCAGCAGCTTGGATTCCATTTCATGCAAATGATCTGCCTTACTGATCGGTGTCCCTTGCCTGAGCTCAAGCTGAAATATGACAATGTGGAAAAGTCACAAAACTATCTTCAGGTAAGAGAGAAAACTTTAAAGGAGAGGATGATAGTACTTTGTAAACAACAACGCATATACATCAAAGCACAGAGTCTACTGTAAGTATAGGAAAGAGTTGACATTTAAGAGGACCATTCTTCATAAACAACAATACCACTGCCCATACACCCCATGTTCTGTCACAACAGGTACCACACACGTATAAGAGTCCAAGACCTGTACATGCTTCTGTACTAATCTGTCAGGTCTGATCTATAATGTGTAGGCAACAAACTGTTTGCATCACTAAACACAACAGCAAAGCTAAGAAAGGAAAGGATAGGGCTCAGCTGAAAATCTAAAACAAAAGTTTATCCAAAACAATTAACAAATTTCAGTCTGCCCAGTTAAATTTGGTTGTTTCTTATTGCCCCTTAGAGCAGCAATGTGTCAATCAGTACCAGATACCCTTTCTATGAAGAAACTAAAATAAATCACAATGGTAACAAACCTCCATTGTAAGTCTTCCATCCCTGTTAACTTGCTCTGAAATTCATTCAACGTGCTTTGAAGTTTGTTGGTGGAACCTGCAATACAGAGCAGAACATCAGTATAGCTTCTGAGGCAGCCTGACACAAACCTAACAGTATAAACAACATTGGCAGGTTTGCTCAAGAACAAAAACTCATACTCTGCAAAGCGATAATTCTAACTTCCCAAACCTCAACATACTTTCACTTTACAAATAGGAGTTATGTAGAATTAAGTTACTAACTGCGTAGCTTGCCATCTAGATGTCATATACACACATCATATATGTAAATTTTGTCACTAAATACATACATTTATGGCAGCTGCTAAACTAATTGGCAAGTCACTGAATTTTATCACTAAAGCACAATCTGAAATGAATTCCTTATCTGCAGTAGATTTTCAGTGATAAAAGTAAAATGATTATTTTAAGTCAGCAGAGCAGGAAGCTTAAAACTCTCTTTAAACAAAAACCTCAGCAAGTCTGTTTCTACAAATATTTATACTGTTCTGCTTCCGGTATTTGTTCAGGTGGAGACTACTAAATAGCTACTAGCACTACTAATGCCTAACCAATAACATTTATATTCAGCACATAACATTACAGGAACTCTCAGAGAAATTATTTATCATTATACAATCCTTATCAGAAATTTTTAAAATTTCAATTGTGCCACAAGGAAACACCTTTGTCCATAAATCAGACTATTACTAATAAAAAATGGTTAAATGTCCTAAAACCTTTTCTAAGACATCTTATCACCTCACCCAAGATCTGCTGACTTGAAACACACTTTACAATGTTTTCAGCTTTACAGGGAACTTTGCCCTTTTATTCTACTGGTGTATACTAGTGCATACATTTTATTATGCGTGACATTTCTTTTGTTTCTGATTTATTATTTATAGATTTATTTTGTTAAAATAAAAGTCAAAACAATAGTACTGCTTATTACTGCACAATCAACTTCACAAGAGATTACTACATTAAGAGAGAATGTACAGAGACCCTACAAATATTGAAACTGTGCATTTTCACCCTGTAACAAGAAATAAACAAAATATTTGGTTTAAAATAAGGTTGTGTGACAATTATGGCCACCAGCATATGTCTGGTAGTTTGACTGAGGTCTTGTGAAGTTTTCTAGTAAAGAGTTCATTATTGATAGAAATAAAAAAGACAATATCAGAAATTAGTAAATTAATTTTTTAAAAAATCTGTTCCTGCAAAACTTCCCCAGGGCAGGTGCTTGGGTGCAATGTAGAGCAATAATAGAGTTTTTTTTTTTTTTTTGAGGAGGAGAGACTATTGAGGTCTTTAATCCAACCCTCCGTCTATTTATCTCAATCTGTATAAAACCAAAGCATACGAGCACCCTGTAGCTACAAGATGAAATCTCTCCACTAATGTATACAAAAACCAGAAGGTACCCAAACAAATAGCCAGAAGTAAAACAACAAAAAGCAAAAGTGCCTTGAAATTCATTTGTAATATTTTTCTGAAGCTCTTCAATTTCCTTTTCACCAGATAATTTTTCTAAAAAGGAAATATAACAGTTTGTTTTGCCACATTACTGGTTTTTTTTTTTAATTCATATACATTGGAGATATTTCTGCCTGCAGTAGATAAAGCAAGCATACCATTTCACTAGTTAACATTAGTTTAACTATAACATCACAGGCAGGAGTCTAAACTTTTCAGAATGGCTGTATTTGGCTGGACCTCTTGACAAGATGAGGTGGATAATGCATACGCTTAATTACCCACAAACATTTTCCATTTGAAAAAAAAAACAATATAATTTACCAGGTTGGCCATCTGCTCACAAACCCTACAGGAAAGAGGAAAAGAGAAAGAAACTGCTTCTTTGCAAAAATGTAAATCAATAATTAATTTAGATTTTTGATAACTTGATAGGAGGAGGAGTTATTTTTTCTTTCTTATTTAGAAACAACAGTAATGAAACCATTATTCATTTTCAGTAAACTGTTCTAAACAAATAATTTTTACATATTACTAAACTATACTATACCCTATCAACTGTGAACTAGTTTCAGAAAGAAAACAACATTTTTTTAAATCTTTAGAAAAAGCACTGCATGAAATATTGAGTTTTCATTCAATGAAAGCAAATGGAAACTGAACAATCTCAGGCTAGTTTCTGTTTGGTACAATCCAGACATTGCCCAGTTTCCAGATGATTGCTGTTAATACACATGGAATTTCATGCAGTCAACTAAAAGGTTTCTGAACAAATCAGATTTATTAAAGGAGGCTGAGTTTGATACAGCAAATCTTACCAATGTCATTTGTATGTGTATTGCTGTTGGCTCGTATGGACAAGAGATTGTCAAGCTTTTTCTGAAAAGAAAATTATACAGAAGAAAATAGATACTGCAGATAATGTCAAAATATCGCTGCTGCAAAACTTTTTGGTCAGTGAAAAGTTCATGACCTGACTCACCCAGGTAGGTTCAACTAAAAAGGGAGGGATGGATGTTAAAAGTGAGGACAATCTGCCAAAACAGAAAGATCTTAGTCCTTCCACAAGATCACTACAAACAACATGCCCACAAAATTAGTTAACTTTCCACTGATATCATACTATTTAAACCTACATTTCAAAAATCAGTTTACCACAAAGTTCTCCAATGAAATGCAATTCTATTCAGCTCTTTTGATGTTGGAGTTATTCTATGTCTCTGCCTATCAAAGAACCCAATATCAATTCTATGTTTATACTAATTACAGCTAAGAGACGTCATGCCAGCTATTAATAAACAAACTGTTGAAAACCATCAAAATTAATTGTTATATAACTTCTGACAGCCAGTTTAGATTAGAACTCATACTGTGCGAATCCTAATATTACTGACAAATTAACAACAAATTGTATGTAATAATATGATCACCAGCTTACACAGTAATATATGTAGATGTGTCTATAACTCCATTTCCTCAAATGTAACTCATATGTTTAAGTACTGTATTTTTTGGCATATAAGTTGATACTTTTTTCTACAAGGGCCTGATCATCAACTTATACTCCACTTTGACATATATGGATGAAATCATGATACTGGAAACATGGGACACTTAAGTACCATGGGGAATTTATACACGATTGTATTTGCATGTGTGAGTGCATGCTGACTCAGATTCAGTTACCTCCCTTAGATCTCTGTTGACCTGGAAGGCCCATGTTTTCTTCAGTCTACTCTGAGGATAATTTGTAAACAAAGACGGTTCTTGTATCACTACACGAATGCACAAACAACGCAGTCTAAATGGTTATACCGCTATACTCACTAATTTATAAGAACTATTTCTAAGGGTTTACATAACTTGTAACACCGTACCTGTGATTCAACTTTTTATTTGATAGATAAAATTCATATCAAACTGTGTTCCATACGGATTGAAGCTTCTTTATTTCGCCTTCATTCTCTTTCTTTACCCACCTAAAACTCTTTCCTTCCCCAAATCTCTCTCTCTCTCTGATGTCATCCACCAAAGCTACTTTGTAACCCTAACAGAAATTTTATACTATTATTACTGTACAAAAATATGGTTGTACTATCGACTTACACACCACTTCAACTTATAACTCGAAAATATGGTAGCTACACCTGCTTAACTTTAAATGGTCATTAGTCACCAAATTCAATGAAAAATGAGATTATAGACACAAGAAATGTTGACAAAAGAGAAGCTGAAGACAGCAACATAAAAAGTTTGCTGAAACATAATAAAATTAGAGCCCTTAAATGGTGATAAAAACTCCCAAAAATGTTAAACACAAAAAACACCACAGATAAATTCTCATAACAATAAATTCTATTCAGTAATTTGAGAGGTAAAAAAAAAAATTAAATTTAGGTTCAATTCTAATCTTGCTGTAAGGGTCTCCAAAGGTGTCTGTGGGAATGAATTTACTCAAAATAATGTATGGCAGCATCTGCTCACACTATGAGAAAAAATGAAAGAGAGAAAGACAGCAGAGTCTCTAAGCGAAGGTTTCAAACTTACCTCAACTGTTCCTGTGGATTTTTTCCATTCTTTATATTTAGTTTTGTCAGCTTACAGATTTTCTTTCAGCTGGAAAAACAACAAACAACAAAATACACACACACACTCACAGGAAATCAATTTCCTCAAATCAGATCAATGTTTCTGAGCTAAATTAAATAATGTCAAAAACCATGAAAACAATTTTTGGTTTTAAATGAGAAACATTAATTTTTACTGCACACGATATGTTTATAACCTGTTCAGTCAATCGAATCCTTTCTTTCCAAGCACAGTAAAAACTACTAGAGAACCAAATGTTTATCCATCTCCCTTCCTCTCTTTCTAAAAACATTAAAACTAGCAAAATAAAAATCACAAATCCACTAAACAACTCACTTCTTGTGTTCCTTCAGGTATTCAATTTCACAATGGCATCCTGAAAGATGTACAACAAAAAATCATCAGCAAGAAAAGGGCAAAGACAAGATTAAAGTTACTATGTTGTTAAAGTTGCCTTATCCTCAAGCAGTGATATATCTTTCTATTTAGCTTTAGTTTAGACAGTTCATGTTATTGTTACCTGGCATTGCTGAGTGGACATTGACCAATGGAAAGCTGTGTGGGGGTAGGGTAGGGCTGGACAGAGATGTAGGGCCAGGTTTTGGTCATTGTGCCCTGTTGTTGTTGTTGTAGGGTCCACAAGGGGACATTAAGTGATAAGGGGCCCCCTGCATTGGAATTGTAGGCTTGCTATCAAAGCACTGTTAATTTGCTTTGTCCACTTGTTGGCTATTGTTTGGCAGGTAGACATTTACACTGTCCAGCTGTATCTGCCATTCCACAAACTAGGGAGAGGGTCCATAGCTTTCACCAGATTCTCAAAGGGGTCCATGACTCAAAAAAGGTCAAGAACCATTGATCTATGAGAAGTTTGTTTCTCTTTAGTCTGGTCATGAAGATTTTGCCTCACTTAACCATGTGACTGGCAGTTAATGGAAATCGGTAATGTCAGGATTTGGGGCAGATTCTGTTCAAAGTCGGAGTTAAAAATCATGGAATTTTTTTTTTTTAATTAGAAATATTAAACCTGCCTTGAACAATCACTTTTCTATTCCTTTGCTTATCAAATAATTTTTTTTTCCCTCACCTATTATAATTACCATTCACACATTATACATTATGCATCCTGTTGGTCTGGTTGTGAGCTTTCCTGTGTGTGTTAGGGAATTTTGTTTTTGTTAACAATAGATAAGTTTACATCCAAAAATGTCACTGCCATTCTCTACTTAAATTTAAGATGTTCCTTTCTAAATGTATGTGAAGAATATAATCCAGTCATGCATGGAACTCTGCGCAGCATCTGACTCTGCAACTCGAGTTAATTTTCTTGGGATTTTAGTACATCATTCACAATGATGTCGAAGATACTACCCGCATGGTTTGGAAAGTAGTATGCGAGCAGAGATGGAAACATCTCAGCATTAGAAATCTGGGTTCTACCTAACAAGGTAAGAGCATCCAGCATCAATGAGCACACGCCAAAAGTGTAATGTTTTCTACAAGTGCCTAGTGCTGAAGCAATCATTTAAAACCATTTATCCAAAATGGATTGCTAATTAGCAGGACCGCCAAATCATTTGTCCAAAACATTCAACTACCAGATCCTCAGTTAAGATGTACTGTCTGCTTCTAACAGAAAGTTCTTTGACAAATCCATCAAATGAAGCATTTTAAAATTGGTTATAGTAGTTATAATAAAAACTTAATCAAGTGCAATCAGTTTTCTTACATTTGTAAAGTCAGCTGTTAATTTAAAACATTTTAAATTTTCATTTACATATGCATTGCTTAATTATTCAATAAATATTTAATGCAAATTTATGGGGAAAGACTTTATTCACTATTTTCTACCTAAAATTTTGTGGCTTCAACAAAATGTATAAAAATGAGACTCTTTTACTTGTTCTACCAGTAATAGGACTTCAAAAGTTGTTCCCCACTAGGATACCACCATATTTTCTTGTGATTACTTGTATCCACCAACAGAGATAAATATTAAATATGAAGATCTAGTTTTTTTTTCACAAATGACACATCAAACCTGGAGATCTTTCTTTTTCTTTCCATATTCATTTGGTACAATAACTTTCTTCACTATGACCACAATATTTCCTCACTAATTAGCACAAGTAATTAACCATGACATCAACATGTTTTGCTTTTTTTAAATCAAAACTGCTGTAAAACTAATTCTCTGAAATATTCAGTTCAAACCCCAGAAAATCTAACTTCAGTGCTGCATTGTAAAAGATTTTTTTTTTTTTCAAAATTGCATCTATCTAAAAGCAACCAACACAAATTTCTATATGATTGTATTTGCATGTGTGGGTGCGTGCTGACTCAGATTCAGTTACCTCCCTTACATCTCTGTTAATTCAGAGATATCAGCATTATTGGACTATAACTATTATTATTTCTTCTGGCAGTTGATTAATGTGCAGCATTTATTTGCAACAAGATAATAACCGTAAGCACATTTCTTAATTATGCAGACAATGTGTGCATATAACAGGATCCCCCCCCCCAGAACATAGTTTGGCCACTAAAATCATCTAATTTATCACCCATAAAATTTTTAGGTGATGAACGACAAAAACGTCAGGAAAATGATGCCACATAACACAAAACGGCATAAACTCAACATCATCATCATAATAATATTTGCCAAAGTTACTTCATGGACTCCCAAAAATTTGCAAAGTTGTTATTCGAGCAAAAGGCAGAGGGAGTTACTTTGAGAAGCAAAGGTTTAAGTCACAAGTTTATTATTTTATTTCTTTTGCATCCATCTACTGAATCTTACATTCACTATTATGGTGAGAAATGAATAAAATGGTGATATTCTTCTGTAGATAATTGTTCCCACATTTGTGTTTGCTTCAAACCTTTTTGCCAGTAGTTCACATATAACTATATATGAGGATACAAACAATATACACCCTGATGTATTCATGAATTATAAAATATATATATAAAATATTAATGGTGATTTCAGGTCTGAAAATTATGGTTCTGTTAAACTGTTAAAAGTGGGGTTTAGTTTGTTAGAATTTAATTATTTAAAAAAACAACAAACAATGTTCTATGCAGACAGGAAGGTAGGCAGGCAGGTAGGTAGACAGGTAGGAGGTAGGTAGGTAGGCAGGTAGGTGGGTAGGGTAGGCAGGTAGGTAGGTAGGTAGGTAGGAGGGTAGGTAGGTAGGTAGGTAGGTAGAAGAGCCTTAAGGCTGAAGGCAGAAGTAATTTTTATCCTGATCCATTAAGACATTTTTAATTTGCCAGATGTAATCTGATAATTACAGTACACGGTAATACACGGGCTCATTAGGCCATAGTCAGTACAGTACTCTTACCTCTCCACCACCCACAAACAGTCGGTGTATCACCTACAACAACAAAACTCCACCATCTTCTAAAAGTATTGTATTTCTCAACTCCGAGTCCAACCGGCTCTCGGCGGTTTCCTGTTTTACCGTCGTAAAGTAATAGATATTTCTTAAATATAACAAACAACTCACTGTATGTAGAAGTGAAATATCCCATCGCCGACGAATACCGACAGATAACCGCAGTAAAATCGCCACAGGGACAAACGACGCCATCAATTACTTCAACACAGGAATTCATTCTCGATGGCCGTCGTCCTCTGGATTCCGTAATAATCCCCGTCCTCCAAGCCAAGATATCGCTGCATTACCATCAGCACCCGTATCTATAACCAATCAGTCTGTGTAATCGGTAATCTCCATCAGTAATCTGTCGGTTATTAAGCAAAGTACGGAACAATCTGCTGCTGGAGCTCGTGGACGACCACGAGGCGATTTAGATAAAATAGGAAACCGCCCCACACTTTACAGTGATATCATCATCATCATCACTGGTGATGAGAGACTAACATCTACAAGGAAACCAAACCGGTCAGGGACCCAGTCCGCCCGCCATTGTAGCCGCCGTCGTCTGCCCGGCCGGCCGGCACCTTCACCACCCACCTACATCACATCACCGTCGGCTAACTCCTCCATCAATTACTCCTCCGGTTAATTTCACAAGCCAGCGAGATAATGTACTCGTAAGGAGAGACAAACCTGAGAGTTTAGAAGGAGACTCGCAGTCCGTCTCCAGTTCTTCTGCCATCCAACTACACGACCTTTAACCTACACATGGCGCCATTTTCCGCGGGAGACATCACTGCAAAATCTATACTCTGAATAATATTTGTCTTATTTTTAAGTTAGAATTTTATTAATAATGTTTAAAATATACGTATAAAATTTTAAAAAATTAGTAATTCAATGTCAGCCTTAAATTTAATGTTCAATCCATATTTCGTTCCAAAGTAGTTTTGGCTGAAACCCTGTTGTTCTAACATACACAGGGACCGTTCATGTTACAGAAACTGGGCGATGTGAAGTAAAATATCTTAATGCATTAAAAAAATCTTTTCTTTGTCTGTAAACATTCAAAATTAGTCTTCAGTATCATTGTAGTAGGAATAGTGGAGGTATCTAAAATAATATTTGTCAGATGTGGTTGTAGATGTTTTCTGATTATGAAAATTATTCTCGTAATTACCATTGAAGGAAAACACTGTATTTTACATTGGGCAGTGAAAATATCGTAGCAATCCTAGTACCTAGTGAAGCAATTTTTTTACATTTCAGACTTCAGCCCTTAAAATGAAGCGGCAACAAAATATACTAGAGTTCATGCAAAAATCCCAAGAACTGAAAGTTCAAAGGAAGAGGCCAGTGAGGATGTAACAGTAACACAGCCATCTTTGATGAATGATACTGATGAAACTTCTGCTTCTGATACTGTGCCACCTACAGATGAGGCAGATGCCGCATCATCTTTTCCAGACTGCTGGAGTATGAAGAAATATGAGGAGTTCCCAAAAAAATATGATGGATTGATTGTTCATAGCAAGAAACTTGGTTGTGATCACTGTGCCAAATTTGATTCCTTAAACACGAAGGGAATTCACGTGTCAATTGAATGTGGAAGCTGCAGTGTTGAAGTCCCAGGGAAGGATAAAACCATCCAGCAAGCATCTCTCAGGAAAAAATTGAAAGAGCATTTTTCATCAAAGGCACATAGTGTTTGTGTAAAGCAACTACAGGATCGTGCAGATGATGCAATTACAAAATGCATTGATAACACGAACCAGAAACATTTTGCCTCTACATGCAGAGTTTTCAATACGGTCTACAGTTTAGCAAAAAGCAGCAGGCCATTTTCTGATGTTGAAGATGAGATTGAGCTTCAAATAAAAAATGGAGTTGACATGGGTGTTGGACTTCATTCACGCAAAACTGATGTGAAATAGTTAATCACATTGCAAAGGAGATAAAAAATTAAATATTTGCCAAAATTATTGAACAAAATTTAAAAATCTGTGACATTGTGGATGAAGCTTCAACCATATCTAGTAAGCCTGTGGTTGTAATTTTTTTGAAGATTGTCATCTATCACCAACAATTTTCTTTGATTTGGTCGAATTGGAAGGACAGGGAGCAGAAACAATATACGAATCTTTGTTAAAGAGTTTGCATGATGGTGGATTTGATAATGAATATTCGAGAAATAATTTGATTGCTTTCTGTTTAGATTGGCCAAGTGTAATGCTTGGCTGCAATTCTAGGGTAGGCATTAGACTTAAAAATGATTTCCCTAACATTGTCATTTGGCATTGTTTAAATCATTGTTTGCAACTTGTTCTGGACGATTCTGTCAATGATATAAAACAAGTGAATCACTTCAAAATATTCATGGATAAAATCTACACAATCTTTCACCAATCAAACAAAATCCAAATGCAACTCTTCAAAATGTCAGAAGAACTTGGACAACAAATTCTGAAGATAGGTAGAGTTCTGGGACCAAGATGGCTGCTTGCAGTCTAAGATCTGCACTGGCTGTGTGGCGTGCTTATCCAGCATTGTACAAATATTTCTCTAGTGAGACAAAACATTCAGGGATAGGTGCCCGTCTTTGCAACAAGCATTTCTTGGATGATTTGGCACTGATGATAGACATACTGCAAGAAATTTCCTTACTTTCTAATGCCCTTCAAGCTAAAGGTTTAACTTTGTCAAGAGATGAAAAACTAATAAAAAGGTCCATTAAGGCATTTGAAATGCTCAAAGAACGTAAGGGAACCTTTGAAAAGGAAATTGCTGTCAGAGTTGCTTCAGATGCCTTTAAAGATATTCAGTTCGTTGAAAACAACAAAGTTGTTAGCCTTCCTCGTCAAAAGCTACTGGAGGAGGTGATAGAAAATATGGAAAACAGGTTGATGGACTGTGATCATTTAATATCAAAGAACAATGAACAAGAAAATGACAACAAAATTCATGAACTGATAACTTGCTTGAGCCACATTTGTGGAATACTGGAGAAGTTGTTGTACCCAGGAAAGCTGCAGAAGAAAAACTGAGTGAATTCAGTGAAGTTTTCCATCATGAAATCAGCATTAATGATTTCCGTGACTATGTGGAAAATGTCCTACAAAATTCCCACAACCCTGCGATTCCTCAAAGTGTACAAAAGGCTAAAAATATTGTCAGTACTATTGCTGTCAGTTCTGCAGAGGCAGAAAGAGGTTTTTCAAGAATGAATATTATATATTCAGATAAAAGAGGCCGCCTTACAGTTGAGAATGTAGCAAACCTTTTGACAATTAATCTGATTGGCCTCCCATTGGACTCATGGGATGCCAATCCTTCGGTCAAACATGGCTTAGAAAAAACCACTCTGCTGATGACAACAGGGTCAAACAAAAGAAAGCTAAAGACATTGATGACAATCAAGTGGCTATTTGGAAATTTTTAAAGTGAAAGATTACAAATGTTAAATTAATAAAAGACTCAGGTAAAGAACTTTGTTATTATTTTTTTTTTGCCAAAATGGTAACATTCAATGGAAATGCAGCAAACACTATAGTAAAGTATTTTTATTTTTACCTAGCTCAGAAAGATGAATACATAAAATCATAAACTTTATAAACAGTAATATCTATAATTAATAATAATTCAAAAGCACAAACAATCAAACATGTATATGCATAGATATATCTTCGTATTACTTAGTTCATTAACTATATAATCTAATATAGAGTCTCTTTGATGTTATTTAGTGATGCTTTAACCATTGTTTAGACAATTTTAAATTTGGGAAAATAATTATAATTAATAATTTGATTTGCTAACGTGTAGAACACGGCAGCCCAAAGATCAACCTTTGGACCTATGTCTGGCCAAACCGACACATGCTTTTCTGTGAGAGAGAGAAACAGTTGTTAAAATATTTGAATCCCACCGCTGGGTATAGTACATATAATAATTAGCTCCAACCTCATGTTACAGGA
>JACATO010002608.1:0-10578 GCA_018389105.1 Nautilus pompilius
CGGTAATAAAATACAGAAAAAAAGGGTCACTAACTCGGCTACAGCAGCACAATATTATTATGATAGTATTATTATTATTATTATTATTATTATTATTATTTTATTATTATTATTATTATTATTATTATTATTATTATTATTTATTATTATTATTATTATTATTATTATTATTATTATTATTATTATTATTATTATTATTATATTATTATTATTATTATTATTATTATTATTATTATTATATTATTATTAATTTATTATTATATATTATTTATTATTATTATTATTATTATTATAGTAATGTTGCCTTTTCCTATCTACTAACATCTCTGTACTACCCACCATAGTCGGACTAATCTATAAACTAGATGATCTAAGTCGATTATCATCATCGAAACATTTACCACATCAGGACGGTTCCAAGCCGAACCATCGCATCCTTACCATGACAACTTCCAACAGAAAGGACTCAAACGGTTCTCCTTTACCTGCATGGCGTATTAACTGGTCACAGGTGCTCAGGTGTTCCTGTACCGCATGATAGATGTAATCCGGTTCGGTTTGTGTAGTTTGCCGTCATGAAGAACGTTGATATCCTTCACCTGACAGACCCCGGCGGACTCCAGTCACGACTTCATCTTCAACTCGTCCTTAATATTCTAGCTTTTACTTGTGGAATTACTCAGCTACGGCAGAGACGATGTCGTGACAGCGAGTACATAACCAAGTGATACCAGCGATTCCAGACCTAATGCTTTCATATTTACTTTATTTTTGGTGAATTTATGGAACAAAATTATCACGGAGGAGAACACGATGACGGATGCAGTTAATGGACTGAACAAAAAACACAAGAGACACTTCATAGATAAGCTTCACACAGATAAATGTTACACGTTTATTAAGTCAGAAATACAGCCACAAGCAGAGAGGATGATAAACGAAGTTGGAGCATCTTTTACTAATTCTACCAGGTTAGGAAACAAATTTCGTAGTAGATTTCAGACACGAGGTCATTCTGTCTTTGATCTTGAGGTTCCGGACGGCAGCGGCCCCTCGGCTCAGCCAGCCACCCGAGCTGACCGCTGTATGGTTGGGCCGTCAGTGAGCCGAGGTGGACAGACCCAGAGAGATCGGAGAACCCGAGAAGGAAACTTACGGTTGATGTCGCCCATCTGGATCACCATCATCATCATTCATCACCATATTATGAAGAAATGCGGACCCAGTGAACAGTTGTAAGTACAGAAGGACATGGCTGTTAGTAGAAAAGTGAAAGTGACTTTTGTCTGAAGGGTCTCGTGGAATATCCTCAGGAATCCGTCTCCTGTTCCGCATCAGGCGCAGGTGATCATTGACAAGGATGGAGGCAGGTAATACATCGCTAATAAACTGAAGATTATCTAGAGACTGACCTAAAACACCACGAGGGACCAACGATCTTTCATATTCAGAACCAGTAACCAAATCAAGACTCGACAATTGCTATTTCTTCCTTCTCATCTTTACACAAAGCGGCAAAAGGTCTGACAGAGGAGAGAAACATCTTAAAGTTGCCACCTGTTTTTTTACTTCTTGCGCCCAAATTTTAAATTATTTTGATATGAATATGCAGACTTTCCACCGGCAGCTGGCACATCTTCAGCATCCGCCCTGAACTCCTCTCGGCGAAGATGGAGAGAGATGGGGGTATAAACTAGAAATGAAGCATCTATCCGATCTCCGAACGCAAAACAACCAGTTCCTTTGTTGGTGACTTCTTTTGTTTTCGCTGTTTCCGACAGATGAATGGATAAGGCGGCGGTCAGGGAGGTGACGTCAGTGTTGGTGACGTCACTATAAAGTCTAGGTGGCGTCGTTGACGCTGGTGTAAAGTCACGTGAGGGGCTGAAACTGAAGGGAGGCGGGTACTTCACGAATCTCAGGCCGCCATCTGTTCTATCGGTTACCTGCTGGGGAAAATTCTCTTGTTGTTTCGTGGAAATTTTGGCAGTTGTGCATTTAGAAATAAACCACTAATTAAATCACGTGATTTTGTTCTTCTCTTCTCCTTTTTAACGAAGAAGAAGAACAATTACAAATGACTTTATCGCTTGGTAAGTACATCCGGGTTCTCTTCGCCTAACCTTAATCTGACATGTGATAGTGATGTTCTCCGGAAACTGCTCAGCGGCATTATGGAAAGGAAACTGGCTAGATGATAGGGACAGATCAGTTATATAGACTTCCGTAAATCCGAGCAAAATACCAATTAAACATTGAGAAGGAATACATGACATGAAAGAAGCTGGGTGACGATCATCAGCAATGATAATAGAAGTTCAAGGATAAGATGTCGTGTCCCTCTTTGTACAATCTATTTAACTTCCGTCCCGGTTGTAAAACCACTGATGGCCGACCGGTTTTCATTCTGTTGTTGTTCTTCCAAAACAACCCGAGGAATTCCCTTCTGAACTCAGTGCCGATCAGATAGAAAAGGAAGTTGACGCTGTTGTTGATGTACATGATCATGAGGTAATCGTTTGAAAGAGTCTCCCATATGGAATTTAAGAAAAGTTTCTGCCCAATTAAAAGACGCAGTTGGGCAGATTGGTAACAAAGAACAACAGGTTTAGCATCAGCACGATCTTCATACTCGACACGGCCCGATCTTTCTTGGCGCTAGAACTGTTCTGAGTGTCGTCGGAGTTACCTTTCTTCCGAATCCGCTCCTAAGTTTCCACAAGATGGCGCAGTTGGCACCTAGCAGGATCACAAAAGGGATAAATTGTGACCGTATTCATTATTGGGCCACAGACGTCGAATAAAAAACGACGAGTAGTCCATTGTTTCGAATTCCGCAGTTTATCGTGGCGTTCCAAGGTATGACAAACGTCTCTCCGAACCCATACAAAACATGGCTGTCAAAGAGCAGGAAAAATACCCATAACCCATCATTTTCATTGGCCCCCGCATCCTACCTTTGTTCTCGGTCCAGGTGTCTAGGGGTCGAAACACCGACAGAACGCGGTCTAGCGTGACGACCACGAGTGACCACGGCGACATCTGACCGAGGGACTGAGAGATCCAGATGTGGATCTTACACAGATATTGGTTTTTTAGCCTCACGTTAATGAAGTAGACGTAATTCAGCCATCTTGGTAGACAGGAGCAGTAGAGCACGGCCAGGTCGATCACGGCTATGAAGATGAACGAAGTGGAGAGGACGGATTTCCTCAAGGTCCTCCTACAGAAAACCACAATAGACAAGACGTTACCCAACGTTCCAACCACCATCAGAATTGGGAAGCTGTATTTCCAGATTAGCACAATTAACTCTCTTTCATATCGTCGCAAATTATCCTGCTGCTGTTCCACGGTGCCGTTCATCTTATCGCAAGTCTGCACTGAAATCGTCTGCTTCTTCGTCTCTTTAGGGAAAGAAATGATGTCTCTTTCGTACTCAATACGATTAGGAGCTGACCTTTCCAATTATCCGCCTCTTCAAATATCCGTCCGTTTAACTTAGAAGATCTGCTGATCCGCCTACTACCGGCTTAGTTCCCTATTGGTCTTCGGCAGTTTTACATTCAGTGGTTTCCCCGAAAAAAGCGAAATCGTTTCTCTTTTCGATACAGTTCTCCTGACCGATCACGAAAGGGAGACAACTTCTTCTGGACAATGACTGTCCGGTCAGATTTAGTATCGCGAACTCTGATCACCAGATCGGGTCCTCCTTTTGTGTTCTTCAAACGCCAACTAAAAGAAATTCGTGAGCGGACAGAGCTCCTTGGTGAAGCCTGGTTCTGTTACAGAATTCTTCAGTCTCAGGTTGTGCAGCAGCCACTGAGATGCTGATCTTTCCTCCCAAATGTATATGCTGTTTAAGTCTGACGTCACGCGCAGATTAGGCGCTCATTAGATGAACATGAATCTTAATGGATCATCAAGAGCCTAATGTAGCATCGATTTTTGTAAGTGTAATGATGCTGTTAATGCAGGTGTGAGAAACAACGAGGAGGCAAAGAAGACCAATTAAAATCTTTAATTGTCTGACAGGTGAGTGTGAAAAGGGAGCTAACCGAGACTGTGTTTGCTTTTCAGTGTTTAGAGGAGGGAAAATTTCAAAACTCTGGTCAGATAGGTAGAAGGACAAACAGAAATATGCCTGCGACCAGTTTCACAGTTTTTATTTCTAAACTAATTATTTACAACTTCCTAATGAGAGTCATTAGTACCTTAGTAGAGTGCTTCGCTTGAGCTAAATCACCGTCACACCTGTAGAAATATCCATTTGCGGTCGCTTCCCTAAAAGCTTAAATTGGTATGACGTCCAATTAGCGCTGATTACCGACGAGAAACACGCGAAGAAAGTACCTGAGGTTCACCAGCCTCTTCCAAGCGCCATCACACATCAATACTTGGAATTTCAGATAATATTAATAATAATAATAATGATGTCTGTAGTCGATAAACATCGTGCAGATGAGTTCTGCAGTGGGTGTATTTCTACTCCAAGCGATGTCTCATTCAGTTCCTTTCTGTATGTGAGGATGTATAAGATCGACAACTGCTGCTGATACTATTATTATAAACGGTGATAAATAGAATTATACGTAAGTAGTAAACTTCTCACACGGCGGTGACCCTTTTCAGGAAAGAGCTTTATCTTAGAATAGACTTTTCAATGGACAGGGATAGTTAATCTCTCTTTAAAAACCCCTCCATTATTACAGAACCTGGTTGTAATATTTCACTTATTAGGTTTTCTATCGAGGTTCTGCTCAGCGAAATCTCGGGATACATCGATTATTGTCGGACGAGCTGAATTGAAGATGGCCGTCATTCGTCGTACAGATGTCTCCGCCTGTCTGTCTGTCTGTCCGTCCGCGTTGAGCCGTCGCCGACAACGAACAACGGAGAGACAGGAGCCGCCTCGGCCTTCCGTCCCGGACCGACGATAGCACCTATCTTTTCACAGCTTTACACGATAAAGTCTTCCGTAATGTGTCATTATTATTTTATTAATATACAGGAATAATGAATGTTCGATGCATGACAACCAAAAAAAAAAAAAACAGAAAAAATGCATTCTGGAGCCATAATAACTTCTCCTGAACGTGGTTTAGGAATATGAAACAATGAATTTATCAGAGAAATACACTGGCGCCACCAGCGGCTAAGCAAGGGAGGTAACTCTCTCTCTCTCTCTCTCTCTCTCTCTCTCTCTCTCTCTCTCTCTCTCTCATCTCTCTCTCTCTCTTCTCTCGCTCTATCGAAGTTATCGCTGCTCGACAGTGAACTCTCCAAAACTTTATATCGGAAGGAAGCCACAGGAACATTTGTCTTATCTGGTCAAAATGTATTGAACAGTTGATTGTGTAATTCTTCCCCATTTCCTTTTAACGTTTGTTTGCATGTGACAGCAAGGAGAATCCATACCACACTTATTAATTACCGAACATAACAAACAACAACAACAGATTTTGGAGGTTATAAGTTTGGAAAGATATTAACCTATTAAAAGATGTGTAACGTTTTTGCCAATAACCCTAATACCGTTGCTTTTCGTTTGTTACCTTTGTAAATTCAGATTTATCTCCCCTGAGATTGGATTCCCGTGTTGCCATTGTACAGCCATAAATAAAACTTCCTTAACCATCGATAGATTAGTTTAGTTCACTTTCGATTTCACAAGACGAATCGTCACGGTTTATGCAGGGGCTTCTGGGGATGGGAAATGTGTCTGTCTCAAAAGTGATCAGCCTCATCAAGTCTGCTGAAGAATGCAGGGAATCATCTCCAAATATGTCCTGGTATAGAAGAAACCGGAATAGGTTTCCGCAGAAATGGCTGACACAAGGGACCTTCTTTGGCGACAGGTCTCTTGGGAACGCGATATTTAGATTGATTTACGCTATTCCGAACGAACAATGAGCTCGAGCTTTCATTTACTCATTATTCCGTATTAATGAAAAGGATTTACTAACGTCTAGCGGTGATGTATTCTTTACCGATTTATGACTCGTGCGATTGTGGCCCTTAGTTGTTTTATAACCGTCTTAGCCCCGATCTAGACTCTGTAGATTTTTGAGGTGAGAAAGAACTGAATTTTAAATTGGAAAATGGGGGATATTTTTGTTTTAGAAAAATCAATAAAACTGTGGAGGGTTGGCCGTTTGCTTTCCAAATCTGTGTCGAATTGGATTACCTAGGAACCCTGCACCTTCCATGACAAGCGTTTTACTGCTAAATCTTCATTTCTCAGCGCTTGACAAACAGAAAGACGGGGATACGAACGGCATTCGAGATGGGATTCTCAACCGACTGCCACCATGGCGCCAATCTACCACAGATCAAAGGGTCAGAGGAAAAACGGTACATCTCGACCTGACAAAACAGAGAAATTCGATTTCATTATAAATTTTGTCTGTAAACCGAACATTAGCGCTAGGCTGAAATATTTTATGGTCCTTTCCTACTAGAAGACAACGAATTGATTGATGGGAATCATTAATAATAATAAAAAATCTCCTCCCTAATTAGCTACTAGAAGAGAAACAAAATTCCTACTTATCTCCCTTAGATCTCTTTTTGATAAAAAGTTAAGGAAGGGAGTTAACTCTAAATAATTATAAAGTGTACATCGGTGACTATCTTAAGAAAAACTTCTTTCTCCTACAAAGGAAACTACAGTAATTATTGTGATGGTTCCACATTATTCATCCTCGTGTAGTATTTTCAGAGAAATACTATTCAAAGAACCACGACTCTGCGTGTATTCGTCTGAAAGCAAATACACGGCTGTTTCAGAGAATGAAACCAATTCGTGAATAGAACAGTGACCGGGCATCATTTATTGGACCGCATCATTTCCCTCCGCAGCTGACCTGTTCTACACCGCGTGCAGTCCAACGACTCACAAGTTTCCTGATATCTAAAAGGCTGAAGATTTTTGGCTGCTATGCAAGCCACAACCGTTTCGCTTATTGAACATTTTGATCACTGGCAAATCTTCGACCGCGGAGAGCGCACGTTCTACGGGTCCACTAAGGGGAAGTCGGTAAAGGTACGATCAGGGCTGACGGGAGGATGTGGTGAGGGTTCGAAAGGCAGCCGCTTCAAGCTTTCAAAGGTCGCCGGGCCCTGTGTGTTCTTACACTGTCAAACTGCAACAGAACCCGTGTCAGTGGCCCACAAACAGCACTCATGTGCGTAAGTTCAGGTGTTTATGGCTGATGGCGCGGATGCCGCTTGTACTTGTCCCAGCTGCATTAACGAGGTCATTAGCAGTCTATCGCCGATATCGCGAAGACCTGTGTCCATCCACCTGGCCAAGTTTGTCGTCAGTGGCAGCAATGCTGGGGCGTCCTGGTCGACCCTCATCCACCACTGATGTCCCGTCGTTCATACACCTGTACTCAGTCACCTGTGCTCTTTTGTTTCGGTCATGCAGCTGTCTCCATATTAGCTCCGACATTCTCCGGCTGAGTTCAGTCCGCAGAACACCTTCCGCCCACAGAAGACAAATTACAGCTCGCTTCTCTGGTGCACGCTGACAACTGCTCGGCCATGTTGTTTACTTGCTCACTAGCGCCACGAGTGCGCAAAGTGTGAACGAAAGAGCGCGCTCAAGTACCCGTACTCCGCTCTGTCGCAAGTGGAAAGCGCTGATCTAAATATTGTCCATTTATCTCATAAACGCCGAGTATATGCTGCTTAACGTCTACTCTTGGTCGACTTACTGTGAACAACACCTGGCTGTCGAATATTCGCTTATCACAGTCATCTTTCGTCAGTGGGCAAATATTGTCGACCTAATCAATCGTGAAATTTATAAAGAGAACCATCAGTTCATAAGAACCGTTTGGATTAAAGTCATCTGGTTAAATTGTATATTGAAATTACTAGCCGTAGTTACTTCCCTTTAACGTTTGCTTCTAGATACTTTTAGGTGACGGTAACTTTTCAGCTCGCACTGCCTGTGACGATACAATCACTGGTGGCGGGAAAATACAGAAATAACTACTTCCGCAAAGTTATTACAAGGTGAAGTATGTGGCCAATACTTACTGTACCAAGAGGCATTCACGATCGTAGGTACTTCCATCATTGAACAGCATAATTCAAGAGAACGTACAACTGGACACCTTCGCGGCATGAACATAGGTATTAAAGGTTTTGGATTTTCATTCGTATGCAACAGTGTTGCTGTTTTACTTCTTTTCTCAATAATCGTATATGATTTTTATCGTTCCGTTAACTGTGAGGAAGGTACATGGTATGATATATAGAGAGAGAGAGAGAGAGAGAGAGAGAGAGAGAGAGAGAGAGAGAGAGAGAGAGAGAGAGAGAGAGAGAGAGAGAGAGAGAGAGAGAGAGAGAGATGAAGAGAGAGAGAGAGAGAGAGGAGGATGAAGAGAGAGAGATAGATAGAAGAGAGAGAGAATTGAGGAGAGAGAGAAAGAGAGAGAGGTGGAGAGAGAGAGAGAGGAGAGAATAGAGAGAAGAGAGATGAGGAGAGAAAGAGGAGAGGGGAGAGAGAGAGAGAGAGAGAGAAGGGGGGAGATAGAGAGAGAGAGAGGATAAAGATCTTGGAGTGAGGAATGAGGAATGTTACTTTTAATGAATGGCGCGACAGTTTTCAGAACCTTTCAATTTTAGTTTTATAATAATAATAATAATAATAATAATAATAATAATAATAATCATAATAATAATAATAATACTAATAATAATAATATAATAATAATAAATAATCATAATAATAATATATAAATAAAATAATATAATATATATAATAATAATCATAATATAATAAAATAATAATTAATAATAATACCTAATAATAATATAATAGGAATTGGTTGGCTGCAGACCTCGTCCTCGGAGACATCCTTAGACATCACTCATATTCACAAACGCCACTCTACCAGCCCAGTTTGTCTCTCCTCTCCTCTTCCTTATCTCTCTTTTTAATATAAGTTTACAATGGATCTTATTCTGTGGCATTTTTAAAAAGTCTACAAATATTTGTTCAACAAAACAAGCTGTAATTCCCAGAAAGTAAACAATTATACATGTTAAGTGTAATTCTATCTTGCTAAAAGCAAAATAATCAGTTTTTTATTTAGTAAATCTGAAAGTTGGAGATTTGAGGCGAATTCACGTAATGGCCTTCATTTTTATTCTATTGACTTTTAATAATAATATTTACGCGAATTCGTTTATTTTACAATTTGCACCAAGTATTTGTTACTAGTGGGGTCTGTCAGTGAACACCTCTTCCAGAGAGGTACATTTGAGATTATCGATCACCAGCATAGACAGCGGGACGTGGTGGAATCGATCGCTAACGAAGACAAGTGAGTTGATCCGCTGCAGCTGCGATAGCTTTCGATGATAGGAGGAGGGAGTGATAGATGGATGGGGATGGATGGATGGATGCTGCTGTCTGGTCTGTCCCTGTAGGTCTCGACTGACTGACCGTCCCGCGATTCGCCGGCAGGCCGGACGCCACTTCTCCAGGGTGATCGATCGCTGTGATGTGGACCTGAGTTTCGATTTTTTTCTACTTCAGCATCTCTACAGCGAACAGAAGCCTGTCAGCAGCAGATCCGAGGAGAGAGGTGGGCTGGCGTCTAAATGGTGGCCTGGATACACCTTTGTTTTTCTCAATTCTCGCGGTTTATTCCATGAAAACAAGTGGAAGGACCAGTGACTAAGATTACGATATCTCCAGGCAGGAAACCAGCCTCCGTCACCGAAAAAATGAATATACTCGGCTAAAGAAATGCAAGTTGTCATGGTAACGAATTAGATATATCAGGAATTCGGCAAAGGTGACCGGGAAAATCCACTCGCCAACGACTCGGTAATTTACTCGACATCGGTAATAAAATACAGAAAAAAGGGTCACTAACTCGGCTACAGCAGCCACAATATTATTATTATTATTATTATATTATTATTATTATTATTATTATTATTATTTATTATTATTATTATTATTATTATTATTATTATTATTATTATTATTATTAGTATTAATTATTATTATTATTAATTATTATTATTATTATTATTATTATATTATTATTAATTATTCTTATTATTTATTATTATTATTATTATTATTATTATAGTAAGGTTTGCCTTTTCCTATCTACTAACATCTCTGTTCTACCCACCATAGTCGGACTAATCTATAAACTAGATGATCTAAGTAGATTATCATCATCGAAACATTTTAACCACATCAGGACGGTTCCAAGCCGAACCATCGCATCCTTACCATTACAACTTCCAACGAAAGGACTCAAACGGTTCGCCTTTACCTGCACGGCGCATTAACTGGTCATAGGTGCTCAGGTGTTCCTGTAACCGCATGATAGATGTAAATCCGGTCGGTTTGTGTAGTTTGATGTCTCTCACCTGACAGACCCCGGCGGACTCCAGTCACGACTTCATCTTCAACTCGTTCCTTAATATTACTACTAGCTTTTTACGTGTGGAATTACTCAGCCTCCGGCAGAGACGAATGTCGTGGAAGCAGCGAGTACATAACCAGATGATACCAAGCGATTGTGACCGTAATGCTTA
>JACATO010002610.1:0-16290 GCA_018389105.1 Nautilus pompilius
GGATTTAAAAAAAATTAATGGAAGGGCTCCGATGAGGAAGAGAATAGCTAGAAGTCAACTAACCCTTTCTATGTCATTGAATACTGCATGATGAAAATGTAATGAAGCCAACTTTGCATGCATAAAAACAAATTTTCAGAAAAAGATAAGAAGAAAATGGTCAATGCAAATTTGATTCAATACAATCAAATTCAAAAAAAAAAATGAATTTCAAACTCACAAACTGCATTTTGCTAAATAAAGGAACCTTCCAAAAATAACCACCAAAAAATAAGGTAGATGGACCATGGTTAGCGAGTATGGCGAAGGGACATAACTCATTATAATTTTCACAAATTTTTGCAATAATAAAATATTGTGTTTCCTCATGATTAACCATAACAAAATAAGTTCTGTTTACTATTACTATATTAAAAGTCTAAAACAAACCTAACTAAGTTCTACAACAAATTTTTAAGTATAGTTCTTTATGCGATTTTTGTAGCATTCAGATTTTGAAATAGCCAAATGTTAAGAATATCATCAAAAATTAAATTGTTGACATCAGCTATATGCGTAAATTAATGTTAAAAATATTTAAAGGTTGCAGTTACAAGACTAAACAATGACTTCCTGGCATAAGGAAATCCATCGGTCACATGAACGCTAACATTTTGAGATACATCAATGTGGAAGTCCACTTTGAAGAAAATTATTATTAACTGGACATGCTTGCGGCTTAAATCTGTATTTCTCAAAGTGAGCCATTACTAGGTCATGTAAAGCAATTAGACCATAGGAAAGCCACAGTAAACATGTGAGGAAAACACCAATTTTCACTATCAGATGTACAATTATTTCCTTTTTGTATTGTAAATATTAGCACATTTTCAAACTAATTGACAGTTAACACAGTAGGTCCCTGTTTAGTTCTTTGGCTGCTTGCTGTTGTGATAAAGGTAAACTCCCTGGACCTTTTGTCAACCATGTTATCAGGCCCCAATTACGTCAGTGCACACCCACCTTGGTACAAGGAGTGTTTGAAAAGGATGACATAAGTAAAAAAAATTTGAGAAACCTGGTTAATATCAAAGGCAGCTGATACCAACCAATATAAGTGCAATACCTTTAATGCATAAAAAGATGTGTTCTTAAAATATTTTAGATTACTATAATGCTTATCTGTTAAATCACATACCTTGTTCTTTATTCTATACTTCAACATGGGAAATAAATTCCATTAATTAACATTATCTTTAACAAATGAGCAAAATCTTTTTATTTATGGCATTAATTATTAGGGAAAGTAAAAAAAAAATTACAAGTGCATCACTTGCTGTGATTATTAGTTTCACCATTAAAAATAATATATTTAAAACAGGTTTAAAAAACTGAGGAATTTCAAAATAAAACGATTCACCTTTCTCGCCCTTTTTTCATGGCAAGTTCTAATCAAAAAGGATTTGGAAAAATTAAATGGAAGGAGTCAGATGAGGAAGAGAAATAGCTAGAATGTCAACTAAGCATTTCTATGTCATTGAATACTGCATGATGAAAATGTAATGTAGCCAAACTTTGCATGCATAAAAAACAAATTCTCAGAAAAAGATAAGAAGAAATGGTCATGCAATATATTGATTCAAACTCACAAAACTGCATTTTGCTAAATAAAGGAACCTTCCAAAATAACCACCAAAAACATAAGGTAGATGGGTACATTGTTAGCGAGTATGGCGAAGGACATAACTCATTATTATAATTTTAACCTTTTTTGGAATATTTTTTACTAATTCTGCAATAATAAAATTGTGTTTCCTAAAAGAAATTAACCATAACAAAATAAGTTCTGTTTACTATATTAAAAGTCTAAAACAAACCTAACTAAGTTCTACAACAAATTTATAAATTCAGAGTTTTTGAGATTACTGTAGCATTCAGATTTTGAAATTAGCCAAATGTTAAGAATATCATCAAAAATAAAATTGTTGACATCAGCTATATTGCGTAAATTAATGTTAAAAATATTTAAAGGTTGCAGTTACAAGACTAAACAATGACTTCCTGGCATAAGGGAAATCCATCGGTAACATGAAAAGCTAACAATTTCAGATACATCAATGTGGGAGTCGACTTTGAAGAAAATTATTTTTAACTGGACATGCTTAGGAATTTAAAACAAATATTTCTCAAAGTGAGCCCATTAGTAGGTCATTCAAAGCAATTAGACCATAGGAAAGCCACAGTAAACATGTGAGGAAAACACCAATTTTCACTATCAGACGTACAATTTCCTTTCTGTATTGTAAATATTAGCACATTTTCAAACTAATTGACAGTTAACAGTAGGTCTCTGTTTAGTTCTTTGGCTGCATGCTGATGAGTTACTGTAATGCTAATTCCCTGGACATTTAATCAACCATGGTACATATTCATAATGTACATCAAAGTTTGGCAGGCCCAAATTACGTCATTTCAAACTCCTTGTACCAAGTGTGTGTGCAAAGGATGACATAAGCCAAAAAAATTTGAGAAACTTTGGTGTAAATCAAAGACAGCTGATACCAACCAAGACATAAGAACAAATCCTTTAATGCATAAAAAGATATGTTCTTAAAATATTATAGATTACTATAATTCTTATCTGTTAAGTCAGATACCTTTGCTATGTGAAATAAATTCCATTAATTAACATTATCTTTAACAAATGAGCAAAATCTTTTTATTTATGGAAATAATTATTAGAGAAAGTAAAAAAAAAAAAACAATTACAAGTGCATCACTTGCTGTGATTATTAGTTTCACCATTAAAAATAATATATTTAATACAGGTTTAAAAAACCTGATGAATTTCACGATAATAAATCCCTTGTAGCTTTCTCGTCCTTTTTTTCATGGCAAGTCTAATGAAAAAGGATTTGAAAAAAAATTAAATGGAAGGAGTCAGATGAGGAAGAGAATAGCTAGAATGTCAACTAACCATTTCTATGTCATTGAATACTGCATGATGAAAATGTAATGAAGCCAAACTTTGCATGCATAAAAACAAATTTTCAGAAAAAAGATAAGAAAAATGGTCATGCAATATATTGATTCAAACTCACAAAACTGCATTTTGCTAAATAAAGGAACCTTCCAAAAATAACCACCAAAAATATAAGGTAGATGGGTACATTGTTAGCGAGTATGGCGAAGGGACATAAATTCATTATAATTTTCACACAAATCTGCAATAATAAAATTGTGTTTCATGATTAACCATAACAAAATAAGTTCTGTTTACTATATTAAAAGTCTAAAACAAACCTAACTAAGTTCTACAACAAATTTATAAGTTAGTAGTTTTTTATGATTACTGTAGCATTCAGATTTTGAAATTAGCCAAATGTTAAGAATATCATCAAAAATTAAATTGTTGACATCAGCTATAGTGCGTAAATTAATGTTAAAAATATTTAAAGGTTGCAGTTACAAGACTAAACAATGACTTCCTGGCATAAGGAAAATCCATCGGTCACATGAAACGCTAACATTTTGAGATACATCAATGTGGAAGTCCACTTTGAAGAAAATTATTATTAACTGGACATGCTTACGGCTTAAATCTCGTATTTCTCAAAGTGAGCCATTACTAGGTCATGTAAAGCAATTAGACCATAGGAAAGCCACAGTAAACATGTGAGGAAAACACCAATTTTCACTATCAGATGTACAATTAATTTCCTTTTTGTATTGTAAATATTAGCACATTTTCAAACTAATTGACAGTTAACAGTAGGTCCCTGTTTAGTTCTTTGGCTGCTTGCTGTTGTGATAAAGGTAAAACTCCCTGGACCTTTTGTCAACCATGTTATCAGGCCCCAATTACGTCAGTGCACACCACCTTGGTACAAGGAGTTTGAAAGGATGACATAAGTAAAAAATTTGAGAAACCTGGGGTTATATCAAAGGCAGCTGATACCAACCAATATATAAGTGCAATCCTTTAATGCATAAAAAGATGTGTTCTTAAAATATTTTAGATTACTATAATGCTTATCTGTTAAATCACATACCTTTGTTCTTTATTCTATACTTCAACATGGGAAATAAATTCCATTAATTAACATTATCTTTAACAAATGAGCAAAATCTTTTTATTTATGGCATTAATTATTAGGGAAAGTAAAAAACAATTACAAGTGCATCACTTGCTGTGATTATTAGTTTTACCATTAAAAATAATATATTTAAAACAGGTTTAAAAAAGCTTGAGGAATTTCAAAATAAAACGATTCACCTTCTCGCCCTTTTTTCATGGTAAGTCTAATCAAAAAGGATTAGGAGAAATTAAATGGAAGGAGTCAGATGAGGAAGAGAATAGCTAGAATGTCAACTAAGCATTTCTATGTCATTGAATACTGCATGATGAAAATGTAATGTAGCCAAACTTTGCATGTATAAAAACAAATTCTCAGAAAAGGATAAGAAGAAATGGTCATGCAATATATTGATTCAAACTCACAAAACTGCATTTTGCTAAATAAAGGAACCTTCCAAAAATAACCACCAAAAACATAAGGTAGATGGGTACATTGTTAGCGAGTATGGCGAAGGGACATAACTCATTATTATAATTTTTATAATTTTTTTTACCCTTTTTGGATATTTTTTACTAATTCTGCAATAATAAAATTGTGTTTCCTAAAAAGAAATTAACCATAACAAAATAAGTTCTGTTTACTATATTAAAAGTCTAAAACAAACCTAACTAAGTTCTACAACAAATTTATAAATTCAGAGTTTTTGAGATTACTGTAGCATTCAGATTTTGAAATTAGCCAAATGTTAAGAATATCATCAAAAATTAAATTGTTGACATCAGCTATATTGCGTAAATTAATGTTAAAAATATTTAAAGGTTGCAGTTACAAGACTAAACAATGACTTCCTGGCATAAGGGAAATCCATCGGTAACATGAAAAGCTAACAATTTCAGATACATCAATGTGGAAGTCGACTTTGAAGAAAATTATTTTTAACTGGACATGCTTAGGAATTTAAATCCATATTTCTCAAAGTGAGCCCATTAGTAGGTCATTCAAAGCAATTAGACCATAGGAAAGCCACAGTAAACATGTGAGGAAAACACCAATTTTCACTATCAGACGTACAATTTCCTTTCTGTATTGTAAATATTAGCACATTTTCAAACTAATTGACAGTTAACAGTAGGTCTCTGTTTAGTTCTTTGGCTGCATGCTGATGAGTTACTGTAATGCTAATTCCCTGGACATTTAATCAACCATGGTACATATTCATAATGTACATCAAAGTTTGGCAGGCCCAAATTACGTCATTTCAAACTCCTTGTACCAAGGTGTGTGTGCAAAGGATGACATAAGCCAAAAAAATTTGAGAAACTTTGGTGTAAATCAAAGAAGACAGCTGATACCAACCAAGACATAAGAACAATCCTTTAATGCATAAAAAGATATGTTCTTAAAATATTATAGATTACTATAATTCTTATCTGTTAAGTCAGATACCTTTGCTATGTGAAATAAATTCCATTAATTAACATTATCTTTAACAAATGAGCAAAATCTTTTTATTTATGGAAATAATTATTAGAGAAAGTAAAAAAAAAAAACAATTACAAGTGCATCACTTGCTGTGATTATTAGTTTCACCACCATTAAAAATAATATATTTAATACAGGTTTAAAAAACCTGATGAATTTCACGATAAAATCCCTTGTAGCTTTCTCGTCCTTTTTTCATGGCAAGTCTAATGAAAAAGGATTTGAAAAAAATTAAATGGAAGGAGTCAGATGAGGAAGAGAATAGCTAGAATGTCAACTAACCATTTCTATGTCATTGAATACTGCATGATGAAAATGTAATGAAGCCAAACTTTGCATGCATAAAAACAAATTTCAGAAAAAGATAAGAAGAAATGGTCATGCAATATATTGATTCAAACTCACAAAACTGCATTTTGCTAAATAAAGGAACCTTCCAAAAATAACCACCAAAAATATAAGGTAGATGGGTACATTGTTAGCGAGTATGGCGAAGGGACATAACTCATTATAATTTTTACAATTCTGCAATAATAAAATTGTGTTTCATGATTAACCATAACAAAATAAGTTCTGTTTACTATATTAAAAGTCTAAAACAAACCTAACTAAGTTCTACAACAATTTTTAAGTTAGTATTTTTTATGCGATTTTTGTAGCATTCAGATTTTGAAATTAGCCAAATGTTAAGAATATCATCAAAAATTAAATTGTTGACATCAGCTATAGTGCGTAAATTAATGTTAAAAATATTTAAAGGTTGCAGTTACAAGACTAAACAATGACTTCCTGGCATAAGAAAATCCATCGGTCACATGAAACGCTAACATTTTGAGATACATCAATGTGGAAGTCCACTTTGAAGAAAATTTATTAACTGGACATGCTTGCGGCTTAAATCTGTATTTCTCAAAGTGAGCCATTACTAGGTCATGTAAAGCAATTAGACCATAGGAAAGCCACAGTAAACATGTGAGGAAAACACCAATTTTCACTATCAGATGTACAATTAATTTCCTTTTTGTATTGTAAATATTAGCACATTTTCAAACTAATTGACAGTTAACAGTAGGTCCCTGTTTAGTTCTTTGGCTGCTTGCTGTTGTGATAAAGGTAAACTCCCTGGACCTTTTGTCAACCATGTTATCAGGCCCAATTACGTCAGTGCACACCACCTTGGTACAAGGAGTTTGAAAGGATGACATAAGTAAAAAAAATTTGAGAAACCTGGGTTTATATCAAAGGCAGCTGATACCAACCAATATATAAGTGCAATACTTTAATGCATAAAAAGATGTGTTCTTAAAATATTTTAGATTACTATAATGCTTATCTGTTAAATCAGATACCTTTGTTCTTTATTCTATACTTCAACATGGGAAATAAATTCCATTAATTAACATTATCTTTAACAAATGAGCAAAATCTTTTTATTTATGGCATTAATTATTAGGGAAAGTAAAAAAACAATTACAAGTGCATCACTTGCTGTGATTATTAGTTTTACCATTAAAAATAATATATTTAAAACAGGTTTAAAAAAACCTGAGGAATTTCAAAATAAAACGATTCACCTTCTCGCCCTTTTTTCATGGTAATTCTAATCAAAAAGGATTAGGAGAAATTAAATGGAAGGAGTCAGATGAGGAAGAGAATAGCTAGAATGTCAACTAAGCATTTCTATGTCATTGAATACTGCATGATGAAAATGTAATGTAGCCAAACTTTGCATGTATAAAAAACAAATTCTCAGAAAAAGATAAGAAGAAATGGTCATGCAATATATTGATTCAAACTCACAAAACTGCATTTTGCTAAATAAAGGAACCTTCCAAAAATAACCACCAAAACATAAGGTAGATGGGTACATTGTTAGCGAGTATGGCGAAGGGACATAACTCATTATTATAATTTTTACCCTTTTTTGGAATATTTTTTACTAATTCTGCAATAATAAAATTGTGTTTCCTAAAAAGAAATTAACCATAACAAAATAAGTTCTGTTTACTATATTAAAAGTCTAAAACAAACCTAACTAAGTTCTACAACAAATTTATAAATTCAGAGTTTTTGAGATTACTGTAGCATTCAGATTTTGAAATTAGCCAAATGTTAAGAATATCATCAAAAATTAAATTGTTGACATCAGCTATATTGCGTAAATTAATGTTAAAAATATTTAAAGGTTGCAGTTACAAGACTAAACAATGACTTCCTGGCATAAGGGAAATCCATCGGTAACATGAAAAGCTAACAATTTCAGATACATCAATGTGGGAGTCGACTTTGAAGAAAATTATTTTTAACTGGACATGCTTAGGAATTTAAACCAATATTTCTCAAAGTGAGCCCATTAGTAGGTCATTCAAAGCAATTAGACCATAGGAAAGCCACAGTAAACATGTGAGGAAAACACCAATTTTCACTATCAGACGTACAATTTCCTTTCTGTATTGTAAATATTAGCACATTTTCAAACTAATTGACAGTTAACAGTAGGTCTCTGTTTAGTTCTTTGGCTGCATGCTGATGAGTTACTGTAATGCTAATTCCCTGGACATTTAATCAACCATGGTACATATTCATAATGTACATCAAAGTTTGGCAGGCCCAAATTACGTCATTTCAAACTCCTTGTACCAAGGTGTGTGTGCAAAGGATGACATAAGCCAAAAAAATTTGAGAAACTTTGGTGTAAATCAAAGACAGCTGATACCAACCAAGACATAAGAACAAATCCTTTAATGCATAAAAAGATATGTTCTTAAAATATTATAGATTACTATAATTCTTATCTGTTAAGTCAGATACCTTTGCTATGTGAAATAAATTCCATTAATTAACATTATCTTTAACAAATGAGCAAAATCTTTTTATTTATGGAAATAATTATTAGAGAAAGTAAAAAAAAAAAACAATTACAAGTGCATCACTTGCTGTGATTATTAGTTTCAGTTTCACCATTAAAAATAATATATTTAATACAGGTTTAAAAAACCTGATGAATTTCACGATAAAATCCCTTGTAGCTTTCTCGTCCTTTTTTCATGGCAAGTCTAATGAAAAAGGATTTGAAAAAAAATTAAATGGAAGGAGTCAGATGAGGAAGAGAATAGCTAGAATGTCAACTAACCATTTCTATGTCATTGAATACTGCATGATGAAAATGTAATGAAGCCAAACTTTGCATGCATAAAAACAAATTTTCAGAAAAAGATAAGAAGAAATGGTCATGCAATATATTGATTCAAACTCACAAAACTGCATTTTGCTAAATAAAGGAACCTTCCAAAAATAACCACCAAACATAAGGTAGATGGGTACATTGTTAGCGAGTAGGCGAAGGGACATAACTCATTATAATTTTCACAATTCTGCAATAATAAAATTGTGTTTCCATGATTAACCATAACAAAATAAGTTCTGTTTACTATATTAAAAGTCTAAAACAAACCTAACTAAGTTCTACAACAAATTTTTAAGTTAGTATTTTTTATGATTTTTGTAGCATTCAGATTTTGAAATTAGCCAAATGTTAAGAATATCATCAAAAATTAAATTGTTGACATCAGCTATAGTGCGTAAATTAATGTTAAAAATATTTAAAGGTTGCAGTTACAAGACTAAACAATGACTTCCTGGCATAATGAAAATCCATCGGTCACATGAAACGCTAACATTTTGAGATACATCAATGTGGAAGTCCACTTTGAAGAAAATTATTATTAACTGGACATGCTTGCGGCTTAAATCTGTATTTCTCAAAGTGAGCCATTACTAGGTCATGTAAAGCAATTAGACCATAGGAAAGCCACAGTAAACATGTGAGGAAAACACCAATTTTCACTATCAGATGTACAATTAATTTCCTTTTTGTATTGTAAATATTAGCACATTTTCAAACTAATTGACAGTTAACAGTAGGTCCCTGTTTAGTTCTTTGGCTGCTTGCTGTTGTGATAAAGGTAAACTCCCTGGACCTTTTGTCAACCATGTTATCAGGCCCAATTACGTCAGTGCACACCACCTTGGTACAAGGAGTTTGAAAAGGATGACATAAGTAAAAAAAATTTGAGAAACCTGGGTTAATATCAAAGGCAGCTGATACCAACCAATATATAAGTGCAATACCTTTAATGCATAAAAAGATGTGTTCTTAAAATATTTTAGATTACTATAATGCTTATCTGTTAAATCACATACCTTTGTTCTTTATTCTATACTTCAACATGGAAATAAATTCCATTAATTAACATTATCTTTAACAAATGAGCAAAATCTTTTTATTTATGGCATTAATTATTAGGGAAAGTAAAAAAACAATTACAAGTGCATCACTTGCTGTGATTATTAGTTTTCACCATTAAAAATAATATATTTAAAAAGGTTTAAAAAGCCTGAGGAATTTCAAAATAAAACGATTCACCTTCTCGCCCTTTTTCATGGTAATTCTAATCAAAAAGGATTAAGAAATTAAATGGAAGGAGTCAGATGAGGAAGAGAATAGCTAGAATGTCAACTAAGCATTTCTATGTCATTGAATACTGCATGATGAAAATGTAATGTAGCCAAACTTTGCATGTATAAAAAACATTTCTCAGAAAAAGATAAGAAGAAATGGTCATGCAATATATTGATTCAAACTCACAAAACTGCATTTTTCTAAATAAAGGAACCTTCCAAAAATAACCACCAAAAACATAAGGTAGATGGGTACATTGTTAGCGAGTTAGGCGAAGGGACATAACTCATTATAATTTTCACAAATTCTGCAATAATAAAATTGTGTTTCCTAAAAAGAAATTAACCATAACAAAATAAGTTCTGTTTACTATATTAAAAGTCTAAAACAAACCTAACTAAGTTCTACAACAAATTTATAAATTCAGAGTTTTTGAGATTACTGTAGCATTCAGATTTTGAAATTAGCCAAATGTTAAGAATATCATCAAAAATTAAATTGTTGACATCAGCTATAGTGCGTAAATTAATGTTAAAAATATTTAAAGGTTGCAGTTACAAGACTAAACAATGACTTCCTGGCATAAGGGAAATCCATCGGTAACATGAAAAGCTAACAATTTCAGATACATCAATGTGGGAGTCGACTTTGAAGAAAATTATTTTTAACTGGACATGCTTAGGAATTTAAACCAATATTTCTCAAAGTGAGCCCATTAGTAGGTCATTCAAAGCAATTAGACCATAGGAAAGCCACAGTAAACATGTGAGGAAAACACCAATTTTCACTATCAGACGTACAATTTCCTTTCTGTATTGTAAATATTAGCACATTTTCAAACTAATTGACAGTTAACAGTAGGTCTCTGTTTAGTTCTTTGGCTGCATGCTGATGAGTTACTGTAATGCTAATTCCCTGGACATTTAATCAACCATGGTACATATTCATAATGTACATCAAAGTTTGGCAGGCCCAAATTACGTCATTTCAAACTCCTTGTACCAAGGTGTGTGTGCAAAGGATGACATAAGCCAAAAAATTTGAGAAACTTTGGTGTAAATCAAAGACAGCTGATACCAACCAAGACATAAGAACAAATCCTTTAATGCATAAAAAGATATGTTCTTAAAATATTATAGATTACTATAATTCTTATCTGTTAAGTCAGATACCTTTGCTATGTGAAATAAATTCCATTAATTAACATTATCTTTAACAAATGAGCAAAATCTTTTTATTTATGGAAATAATTATTAGAGAAAGTAAAAAAAAAAAAACAATTACAAGTGCATCACTTGCTGTGATTATTAGTTTCACCATTAAAAATAATATATTTAATACAGGTTTAAAAAACCTGATGAATTTCACGATAAAATCCCTTGTAGCTTTCTCGTCCTTTTTTCATGGCAAGTCTAATGAAAAAGGATTTGAAAAAAAATTAAATGGAAGGAGTCAGATGAGGAAGAGAATAGCTAGAATGTCAACTAACCATTTCTATGTCATTGAATACTGCATGATGAAAATGTAATGAAGCCAAACTTTGCATGCATAAAAACAAATTTTCAGAAAAGATAAGAAGAAATGGTCATGCAATATATTGATTCAAACTCACAAAACTGCATTTTGCTAAATAAAGGAACCTTCCAAAAATAACCACCAAAAATATAAGGTAGATGGGTACATTGTTAGCGAGTATGGCGAAGGGACATAACTCATTATAATTTTCACAAATTCTGCAATAATAAAATTGTGTTTCATGATTAACCATAACAAAATAAGTTCTGTTTACTATACTATAAAAAGTCTAAAACAAACCTAACTAAGTTCTACAACAAATTTTTAAGTTAGTATTTCTTTATGCGATTTTTGTAGCATTCAGATTTTGAAATTAGCCAAATGTTAAGAATATCATCAAAAATTAAATTGTTGACATCAGCTATAGTGCGTAAATTAATGTTAAAAATATTTAAAGGTTGCAGTTACAAGACTAAACAATGACTTCCTGGCATAATGAAAATCCATCGGTCACATGAAACGCTAACATTTTGAGATACATCAATGTGGAAGTCCACTTTGAAGAAAATTATTATTAACTGGACATGCTTGCGGCTTAAATCTGTATTTCTCAAAGTGAGCCATTACTAGGTCATGTAAAGCAATTAGACCATAGGAAAGCCACAGTAAACATGTGAGGAAAACACCAATTTTCACTATCAGATGTACAATTAATTTCCTTTTTGTATTGTAAATATTAGCACATTTTCAAACTAATTGACAGTTAACAGTAGGTCCCTGTTTAGTTCTTTGGCTGCTTGCTGTTGTGATAGGTAAACTCCCTGGACCTTTTGTCAACCATGTTATCAGGCCCCAATTACGTCAGTGCACACCACCTTGGTACAAGGAGTTTGAAAAGGATGACATAAGTAAAAAAAATTTGAGAACCTGGGTTTATATCAAAGGCAGCTGATACCAACCAATATATAAGTGCAATACCTTTAATGCATAAAAAGATGTGTTCTTAAAATATTTAGATTACTATAATGCTTATCTGTTTAAATCACATACCTTTGTTCTTTATTCTATACTTCAACATGGGAAATAAATTCCATTAATTAACATTATCTTTAACAAATGAGCAAAATCTTTTATTTATGGCATTAATTATTAGGGAAAGTAAAAAAACAATTACAAGTGCATCACTTGCTGTGATTATTAGTTTTACCATTAAAAATAATATATTTAAAACAGGTTTAAAAAAGCTTGAGGAATTTCAAAATAAAACGATTCACCTTCTCGCCTTTTTTCATGGTAATTCTAATCAAAAAGGATTAGGAAAATTAAATGGAAGGAGTCAGATGAGGAAGAGAATAGCTAGAATGTCAACTAAGCATTTCTATGTCATTGAATACTGCATGATGAAAATGTAATGTAGCCAAACTTTGCATGTATAAAAAACAAATTCTCAGAAAAAGATAAGAAGAAATGGTCATGCAATATATTGATTCAAACTCACAAAACTGCATTTTGCTAAATAAAGGAACCTTCCAAAAATAACCACCAAAAACATAAGGTAGATGGGTACATTGTTAGCGAGTATGGCGAAGGGACATAACTCATTATATTTTTTACTAATTCTGCAATAATAAAATTGTGTTTCCTAAAAAGAAATTAACCATAACAAAATAAGTTCTGTTTACTATATTAAAAGTCTAAAACAAACCTAACTAAGTTCTACAACAAATTTATAAATTCAGAGTTTTTGAGATTACTGTAGCATTCAGATTTTGAAATTAGCCAAATGTTAAGAATATCATCAAAAATTAAATTGTTGACATCAGCTATATTGCGTAAATTAATGTTAAAAATATTTAAAGGTTGCAGTTACAAGACTAAACAATGACTTCCTGGCATAAGGGAAATCCATCGGTAACATGAAAAGCTAACAATTTCAGATACATCAATGTGGGAGTCCTTTGAAGAAAATTATTTTTAACTGGACATGCTTAGGAATTTAAACCAATATTTCTCAAAGTGAGCCCATTAGTAGGTCATTCAAAGCAATTAGACCATAGGAAAGCCACAGTAAACATGTGAGGAAAACACCAATTTTCACTATCAGACGTACAATTTCCTTTCTGTATTGTAAATATTAGCACATTTTCAAACTAATTGACAGTTAACAGTAGGTCTCTGTTTAGTTCTTTGGCTGCATGCTGATGAGTTACTGTAATGCTAATTCCCTGGACATTTAATCAACCATGGTACATATTCATAATGTACATCAAAGTTTGGCAGGCCCAATTACGTCATTTCAAACTCCTTGTACCAAGGTGTGTGTGCAAAGGATGACATAAGCCAAAAAATTTGAGAAACTTTGGTGTAAATCAAAGACAGCTGATACCAACCAAGACATAAGAACAAATCCTTTAATGCATAAAAAGATATGTTCTTAAAATATTATAGATTACTATAATTCTTATCTGTTAAGTCAGATACCTTTGCTATGTGAAATAAATTCCATTAATTAACATTATCTTTAACAAATGAGCAAAATTTTTTATTTATGGAAATAATTATTAGAGAAAGTAAAAAAAAAAAAACAATTACAAGTGCATCACTTGCTGTGATTATTAGTTTCACCATTAAAAATAATATATTTAATACAGGTTTAAAAAACCTGATGAATTTCACGATAAAATCCCTTGTAGCTTCTCGTCCTTTTTTCATGGCAAGTCTAATGAAAAAGGATTTGAAAAAAATTAAATGGAAGGAGTCAGATGAGGAAGAGAATAGCTAGAATGTCAACTAACCATTTCTATGTCATTGAATACTGCATGATGAAAATGTAATGAAGCCAAACTTTGCATGCATAAAAACAAATTTTCAGAAAAAGATAAGAAGAAATGGTCATGCAATATATTGATTCAAACTCACAAAACTGCATTTTGCTAAATAAAGGAACCTTCCAAAAATAACCACCAAAAACATAAGGTAGATGGGTACATTGTTAGCGAGTATGGCGAAGGGACATAACTCATTATAATTTTCCACAAATTCTGCAATAATAAATTGTGTTTTCATGATTAACCATAACAAAATAAGTTCTGTTTACTATATTAAAAGTCTAAAACAAACCTAACTAAGTTCTACAACAATTTTTAAGTTAGTATTTTTTTAGCGATTTTTGTAGCATTCAGATTTTGAAATTAGCCAAATGTTAAGAATATCATCAAAAATTAAATTGTTGACATCAGCTATAGTGCGTAAATTAATGTTAAAAATATTTAAAGGTTGCAGTTACAAGACTAAACAATGACTTCCTGGCATAATGAAAATCCATCGGTCACATGAAACGCTAACATTTTGAGATACATCAATGTGGAAGTCCACTTTGAAGAAAATTATTATTAACTGGACATGCTTGCGGCTTAAATCTGTATTTCTCAAAGTGAGCCATTACTAGGTCATGTAAAGCAATTAGACCATAGGAAAGCCACAGTAAACATGTGAGGAAAACACCAATTTTCACTATCAGATGTACAATTAATTTCCTTTTTGTATTGTAAATATTAGCACATTTTCAAACTAATTGACAGTTAACAGTAGGTCCCTGTTTAGTTCTTTGGCTGCTTGCTGTTGTTAAAGGTAAACTCCCTGGACCTTTGTCAACCATGTTATCAGGCCCAATTACGTCATTGCACACCACCTTGGTACAAGGTTTGAAAAGATGACATAGTAAAAAAAATTTGAGAACCTGGTTTATATCAAAGGCAGCTGATACCAACCAATATAAGAACAATACCTTTAATGCATAAAAAGATGTGTTCTTAAAATATTTTAGATTACTATAATGCTTATCTGTTAAGTCACATACCTTTGTTCTTTATTCTATACTTCAACATGAAAAATTCCATTAATTAACATTATCTTTAACAAATGAGCAAAATCTTTTTATTTATGGCATTAATTATTAGGGAAGTAAAAACAATTACAAGTGCATCACTTGCTGTGATTATTAGTTTTACCATTAAAAATAATATATTTAAAACAGGTTTAAAAACCTGAGGAATTTCAAAATAACGATTCACCTTCTCGCCCTTTTTTTCATGGTAAGTCTAATCAAAAAGGATTAGGAAAAATTAAATGGAAGGAGTCAGATGAGGAAGAGAAGCTAGAATGTCAACTAAGCATTTCTATGTCATTGAATACTGCATGATGAAAATGTAATGTAGCCAAACTTTGCATGTATAAAAAACAAATTCTCAGAAAAAGATAAGAAGAAATGGTCATGCAATATATTGATTCAAACTCACAAAAACTGCATTTTGCTAAATAAAGGAACCTTCCAAAAATAACCACCAAAAACATAAGGTAGATGGGTACATTGTTAGCGAGTATGGCGAAGGGACATAACTCATTATATAATTTTTACCCTTTTTTTGGAATATTTTTACTAATTCTGCAATAATAAAATTGGTGTTTCCTAAAAAGATTAACCATAACAAAATAAGTTCTGTTTACTATATTAAAAGTCTAAAACAAACCTAACTAAGTTCTACAACAAATTTATAAATTCAGAGTTTTTGAGATTACTGTAGCATTCAGATTTTGAAATTAGCAAAATGTTAAGAGATATCATCAAAAATTAAATTGTTGACATCAGCTATATTGCGTAAATTAATGTTAAAATATTAAAGGTGCAGTTACAAGACTAAACAATGACTTCCTGGCATAAGGAAATCCATCGGTAACATGAAAAGCTAACAAATTTCAGATACATCAATGGGA
>JACATO010002611.1:0-11027 GCA_018389105.1 Nautilus pompilius
GAGAGAGAGATGAAGACAGAGAGAGAGAGATGAAGAAGAGAGAGAGAGAGATGGGGGGGGGAGAGAGAGAGAGATGGAGAGGGAGGAAGAGAGAGGAGGGAAGAGAGAGAGAGAGAGAGAGAGAGAGAGAGAGAGGAGAGAGAGAGAGAGAGAGAGGAGATATTCTCAGAACACCGTTAACTGCAGACAATCAAGTTCCATTTTTTAGAAAAAAAAATATTTCTTTATGCTTAATGATTTTTTCCATTGCACCCAATGGCAACACTTCTATACCTTTTGATCTTTGATTTAACCTGGAGCTTTAGAATTTATTACATCAACGCTAAACAAAACGAAGTTTTTATAAAATCAACAGTCTGCGCATTCGGGGAAATGAATATTGTGTATTATGAGGGATTTATGACTTTTGAAGAATAAAAGACGTTTTGATATGTTCTGAAAAAGGTTGAATTTTAAGCGTGTTTAGGCTTGGTAAAAGGTTAGTAATGAATCTGTTTGATAAAATAAATCCGTTAATAAGATTCTCCCTCTTCAATATCTGTACACTTTTCACAGTATTTAAAGAAATTAATGGTATTGTGTGTACGTTTATCCATAAATAGTCGGTATTACTCGATGATTATTATTTGGAGACACGTTTCCCAAGACACCGTACGGTGTCGGTTTTCCAGGAAGGACCATATCGATTTATGGCAGCTGTATATTAGAAAGGAGGTTTTTTTCCCCCCGCACCGTGTTCTCCGTTATTTTAGCGGATTTATTTCCCCGCTCAAAGCCAAATGATACAGGGAAGTTCCTTCCGAGGAATTTACTTATCTCTTGACAAGAAGTGTGCACACACATATCGCCTGTTTGTTTGCTTTTTCTCAGAATCAAGAAGCTGTATTTTATGACATTAGTAGAATTTTAATAGAAAAATTAAACTGATTTCAAAATTCTATCGATATGTGTTTAATTAAGGGAAGTTTGGAAATATTTACTGAATGTTATTAGAGTACGTATGTGCAAAAGTTATCGTTTATGGGGGAAAGGAAGAAGAGGCGTGGTTTTCCAAGGATATATCGGCGCCAAATGCTGAAACATAATTCTTAAGCGTGAACTACAAGAAGTAGATGCCTGATTCCATCCCGGGTTCCTCTAGGGAAAAAAAAAATTTCCACCTGAATTAAATGTTAGAGAGACTAAAGGAGATTTTCTCGTTTCGCGCTGTGCACTGTGGTATCTACCGGAAGCTGCTTTACTGGATGCTCGCGCAAACGGGAGCCCGTGAACTTCCGACTTTGGGAGAAGGAGAATTCTCTGCGAGGGGCGATAACTCTTGTACCCAGCACCGTTCCGCCGGAAATTTGCCGAGCAGATTTATTTGGGGGGGGGCCCAGAAGGAAATCGAATAACGCCACCATGTGGTGAACGAACGCTGTTCGCCGCTCGATTCCGTCAATGTCGGGCCATCCAGTCAAGTACCCAGAATTATACCAGCTGCGACGACCGCCGCTCGTAAACGCGGGTGACGGTATCAGTGTACATGGCAAGTAAAGAGATATTCTAACATGTATATTAACGGAAAGTTTTAAAAAAGACAGTAGAGTCCGCTGAATGTTGTTTTTTTTTTTTATCCGAATATTCCAAAAAAACTTTAGCTTTTTCTGGAAGAACGTGCAATTTTTAGTGGCATCGCGATCGAGAAAGTTTATTTACACACTATAAATTTAATTCGCATCAGTTGTCACATCCGGATGGTTTATGCCGACCAGCAGTTTCTTTTTTACGCTGTTAAGAATTTTCAAAAAAGTGAATTGTTATAATTGTTTTGAAGAGAAAAAAATATAATAATCTGAAGAATTCTGACGACTTATTGTTCTACCATTAAGTGTTTCAAGGCGCCATGGTTGGTTCTTTCCTTAGACCCGTTGTTTAATTCGGTCTTGGTATAAGCCACGTTAGAACTCTACTTGGATGATTTAGATCCTTCAAGCTCCTTCGGGTTCTTGTCTTTTCTTAAAGTCGCCAATGCTTCGCTGTTATGGCTATTATTACAGTCGAGTTCTTCAAGGTGACACCGCAGTTAGTTAAAACTGAACTACAGCATCGTTACAGATTTTCAACGGGCTTCCTCTCTCTTCTCTCTCTCTTCTCTCAAACGACACAATGTTAATCTTCTCTCTCTCTCTCTCTCTCTCTTCTCTCTGACACAATGTTCTCTTCTCTCTCTCTCTCTCTCACTCTCTCTCACATGACACAATGTTCATCTTCTCTCTCTCTCTCTTCCTCTCTCTCTCTCTCTCTCTCTCTCTCTCTCTCTCTCTTCTCTTCCCATGACACAATGTCTCTTCTCTCTCTCTCATCTCTCTCTCTCTCTCTCTCTCTCTCTCTCTCACATGACACAATGTTCATCTCTTCTCTCTCTCTCTCACTCTCTCTCACATGACACAATGTTCTCATCTCTCTCTCTCTCTCTCTCTCTCTCTCTCTCTCTCTTCTCTCTCTCTCTCTCTCTCTCTCTCTCTCTCTCTCTCCCCATTCTTCCTCCATCCTCGTAAGGAAGAGGGTTTGGCGATGCGACTTGTAAGGGATCACTTTTTTTTATTTTTAGACCGTGGCATAATGAGGTGGGATGGCAACTTTCGTTCCCCACCATATATAATCTCTAGTCCGTACTGGTATTTCCTTCGTAATGCAAGCTGAGCCGACCTTGGGACCGCCAAATGCCTGCGGGAATTGAACTCTCGCAGCTACGAGAAAAGAACACTCTAACAACCCGGTTACTGCGCTCCGAAATGAAGCGAAAAGGAGGGGGGGAATCTGAGTTACACAAATTAGCGTTAAATAAAGAGCTACTGTCAGCTTGTTTTGCTTCTATTTTAATGTTTATTATCGATAAAGCTTTCTTTACTGTACATGGTTAATGTTAACGAAATCAGTCCGCAAATGCATTGGTCAACGTTGGGGGTTTTATTGGGAAAGTCAAACTTTTGATACTTGTTTTTACCTGGAGAACTTTGAACTAAAACACACGATCCAGCTACAGTATAGAATGTCTAATTCTTCTATCGCTGGTTATATAGAACTCTTTCGATCATTGCACGGTGGCATTTAGAGCTTTTCACAACTTTGCGATGAGAGCAGATATTCTACTTTCACTATCTGGCCGATAAACCACGTAGGTCTCGCGAGAAAACACGGCGCCAGCCTACGCTGTCCTCTAAGAACACACTAACTGATGCAGGACAGGTAATGCCTACCTTTGTACCGTTCAGGTTAAACCGTATCACTCCTGGCGTCTGTAGCTTGTCGACTTTCATTGCCTCCATAAGCAGACTGGTATGCTATAGACCTTGTTGATGCCACGCCCATATGTCATTGCACACACACACACACACACACCACACACACCACAGCACGCGCGCGCACACGCTGTACGCATGTTAAACAAGAGACTTAGTTGTTCTTTCCTTGTTTTGCAGGGCATAGTGGAGTAAACCAGCTCGGAGGTGTGTTTGTAAACGGCAGGCCTCTCCCAGACTCAACACGGCAGAGGATAGTTGAACTGGCTCACAGCGGCGCCAGGCCGTGTGACATCTCACGAATATTACAAGTTTCCAACGGCTGTGTAAGCAAAATTCTGGGGCGATATTACGAAACGGGCTCGATCCGCCCCAGGGCGATCGGGGGCAGCAAACCCAGGGTAGCGACACCCGAAGTGGTGGCGAAAATCGCCCAGTTCAAGAGAGAGTGTCCGTCGATATTCGCTTGGGAAATTCGCGATCGACTCCTTTCCGAGGGAGTGTGCAATCAGGACAATATTCCAAGTGTAAGTACTGCCTAATGTTTTATAAGCAATTTTTCCCTTATTGTAGAAATAACGATAACAAAAACCTTTTAACGTATGGCGTACCGACAGATAACCAACACATTGTTAAGCAGACTCAAGCAGAAAGAAGTAAAATGAACACGATCTCGAGCACGTGTGAATACATACATACGAACACGTGGTAGCTTTCAGGGGAGACAATTTAAGTTCCTTATATTAAAACATGGAGGTAAGAACACCTTATATAGACTTTATGAAAACAAAAATCGACAAATTAAAAGATATACATATATAATAAAAACGTTGAGTTAAATAGAATTACATTTTTATAGATAATTACTGCTAAAAGGAAATTAGCCAACTATATATATATATATATAACGACATTTTCATATCTGCAGCATGCACAAAACTGTAAGTAGTAACAATACAGGAAGGGTTACCAGGTTTCAGATTTTTAAAAGCTTTCTTTGATCTTTGATTTACATTTTATCATTACGAGCTTTTTCCCTTAGGTTTGTTTTCTGTGCTGAATTAAGGAAGATTAGGAGACTATTTGCGTTCTGTCATTCCAACTGCGAACTCTACCTTTTTTTCATTATTGTTTTTGTTTCGGTTGGTAATTTTTGGCTTTTTCTAGAGACTGGTGCGACAGAAATAGGTAATGAGATCGTGCAAGCACGACAACAAACCAAACAACCACCGGAAAAGGTAAATGAATAAATAAATAAAAAATTATAAACGGTGGGCGAGGAAGCGGAAGCGCAGTTGTTCTGATGATCAACAATATCATAGATATAGAACACGGCATTTACCGACAAAGAAAGGGCCAGTCATCAGTAACAGTGAAGGGGGGACGGAGTTATTCTGTTGAGACTGTCTGCGCTAGTACTCTCTCTCTCTCCCCCATCTCACTCTGTACTGACATTATATCGTCATCTCTCTCTCTCTCTCTCCCCCATCTTCACTCTGTACTAAATCATACTTCATTCTCTCTCTCTATCTCGCCCCCACATCACTCTGTACTGACATCTATCGTCATTCTCTCTCTCTCTCTTCCCCCATCTCACTCTGTACTGACATCATATGTCATATCTTCTCTCTCTCGCTCTCTCTCCCACTCACTCTTTACTGACATCACTATCGTCATCTATCTCTCTCCTATCTCTCTCCTCTCTCTCTCTCTCTCTCTCTCTCTCCCCATCTCACTTTGTACTGACGTCAGATCATCTCTCTCTCTCTCTCTCTCTTTCCCTCCTGACTAACCACTGGCTTGGTTTTGTTTACTGTTTCTGAAAACAGCGTAGGTACGTAACTAGAAACAACTACAATATATGTGTTTGTGTATATAAATATCTAACGAGAACAGAGTTACAAATACTGGGCTTTATTTCTTTCCGTTAGCGATGCCATCTTCATAATGATCACCGTTTTAGGAAAACGTCAGATCGGGCTAAGAATTCGTGGAACTCGTTTTCGCAAGTGACTTTGCACTAATCAAATATAGTTAAAGAGCCGTTCGCGCCGATTGTCCCCCGGTGTCTGTTGTTTTACCTATAAAAAGAAGGGGGAAAAGCGAATTTTCCGTTTCCACCAGGCGTCGCCAGGGTGCGCTGCTAGACCGAAGGTTTCGGCGACAAAGGCGTTTCCCGAGAACCGGTTTTAAAGGGCGGGGTCCTGTTTCAGGCTGCGACGAGAGGCGCATTGAGCAGGGAAGGGGGAGGAATAGGAGAGGGGGCGCCGTAGATAGTTAAATCGATATATTTAAAAACTGTATGCGGAGTAGATCTCGGCGCGCGGGCGCCCACCCGGGAACAAAAGACCGACGGCCCCTCTAACGTTTTAAGCCACCCCTGTTGTTGTTGTTGTTGTTGTTTGCGCGACCATAAATACCCCCCCCCCCACCTCCCACGGGATACGATTTGGGCCCGGAAAGCAGGACAGCGTGATTTGCCTGCCTCCCCACGAGCGGACCCCCGTCGGAAAATTAAGACATGACCGACTGGCAGCGGGAACACACCTCCCCCCCCCCCCGCCGCGCGCACGCCTCATTACGTATGACCACCAACCAAAGGACCCAGCAGGACCCGACACTAACGTCTCGCCACCCTACGGGAGCGCATTTAACTCGGAGACACTTTACGAGCGCATCTGTCCTCGTGCCGACGATCGGGTTTCGGCTTCAAAGTGAAAAGAACAATCGTCGGCGGACCTCACAGGTCTCCGTTGGTAAAAGATATTATATTTATCGCGGTTCGCGGGTGGCGGGCTTTCTTTGAGCCAGCCGTCCCCGTCTCTCCTCCATCTCTCTCTCTCCTCCTCCTCCTCCTCTCTCTCTCTCTCTCTCCTCTTCTCTCTCCCGTCTCTTCCCCCCCCCCACCCCTCTTTTCGCGCCCCGTCCGCCTTCTTCTCGAAACACGGGGGCCTCATCATACTCGCTGTTATGAGACCCCGCGCATTGTTTGCCCACTCCAGCCGTAAAAAAGGAGCTCTTATGATGTAAATACCCTAATTAGGGCGCGAATAGGGGTCTACATCGCCGGAATAACGACCTCGACAAATATCGACATGATTCACGTGCTCCGCGCATTCACTCCGTCCTCTGAGCTCCGGTTGTTTCTGGGGCGGAGAGGCGCGGACCGAGTGCCTTCCACGTCCACGCGAGCGGGCAGGGGACAAACCACTTAACACACAATGGCCCTGGGTGCTGTCCGCTCACGCATGAGCACGTGCGTTAGTGCGAGTCGGCAAAACCGAACCGCCATTATCGTCGGTGGAGGAGAACGACTGATGAATTCGCATAATAATAATAATAATAATAATAAAATAAATAATAATAATAATAATAATAATACAATTGCAAAAAATGTTACATAAAATGAACTGCAATTTCGCTTTGATTTATAGAATAAACGCCACCTGAAGTGATTACTCAGTCAAAAGAATCGTAAATTGTTTTATGTCCGGGTGTTTTTGTTCTTTTTTTACCTTTTTCTTTGTTTCGTCTGTATCTCTCTCTGTAGTTTAAAACCTACACTCACACTCACAAACACACTCACACACTCACTCTCTTTCTCTCACACTCACTCACAACACTTACTCACACACTCACTCACAAACACACTTACTCACACACTCACTCACAAACACACTCACTCTCTTTCTCACACTCACTCAGTCACTCACACACACTCACTCACACACATACACTCACTCTCTTTCTCTCACACTCACTCAGTCACTCACAAACACACTCACTCACACACATACTCACTCACTAACACTCACAAACTCACTCTCTTCCGCTCTCCTCACTCACATCCTCACAAACACACTTACTCACTCTCATTCACAAACACACTCACTCACGCTCACTCTCACTCTCTCCTCACAAACACACTTACTCACACACTCACAAACACACTCACTCAGTCACCACTAACACACTCACTTACTCACACACACTCACGCTCACTTTTTCTCACACGCATACACTCACTCACTAACACTCCCACACACACACCGCGCTCACTCTCTTTCTCTCTGCACAGTAACCCTTCCCGCTCTTAAAGCCGTTCTCTCATACAAAGCAAAAGAGCGCCAGAGACGGTGTGATCCATCTCAGTCAAGCTATTCTCCATCGTCTTCCTAAAGTTTCCACGTGCTGCTACCTTCACCTTCATGACGTCATCCCTCCAAAAACTGCTCGCTCGCAGGCTCCCTTTCCTTTGTTTTTTTACCGGAGCCCAGTTGAGATCAGTGTCTCCTCTTATGTCACGTCACCTCGGCCTGTCACCGGTCCCGCTATTCACCAAGGCGTTCTCAAAGCTTTGATTTCCTCGAGCGGGTGAAAGCTTATTAATTATATACGGAGGACAACTCGTTTGGCGAGTCCGTACAGAACGAAGTTCTCTCTCTCTCCGTCTCTCCCTCTCCGCCTCTCTCCTCTGCTCATCTCTCTCTCTCTCTCCCTCTCTCCTCTCTCTCCTCTCTCGCTCTCTCTCTCTCCCGAACCACTCAACGATTATTTACCCATTCTTCCCTCTGCCCCTGTGGTTCGCCATTCTCGTGGTCTTTCTCAGCTCGTCAGGGCCGAATAGACTCCCTTTTCTCGGCATCGTTGGTAAGCTGTCTTCTTGTGCAGCTGTGTTTTCGCGGTCACTGGGAAATCTGCTAGTTCAAGAAATGAATAAACACAATTTTAAAGGGACGGCAGAAAAAGTAACAAAATAAAATTTGAAAATCTACAGATTAAAACCTATGACAAAGGAGTGGTAAATGCTACCCCAGCATCCATTTATTCCTTAAGACTGATACTAATTCTGGCTGTAATCTTTCTTTCCATCCGACCGCGGAGAAAAGAAAAGAAAAAGAGTTGGTGGCGAAGCAGAAATGTCTTTAATACTTCGTACACACACAAAATGATTAACATAAATAATTTCCGATTCGTCTTTAAACATTTAATGTGGGTGTGTGTGTGTGGGTGTGTGTGTGTGTGTGTGTGTGAGTAATAAGCACTTACAAAAATATGCATTGGAGGTATCTTCAACGTAAACCGTGAGCAGATAATTCACAGCGCTGTAAGACTGTTTCGCTACTGTAGAACGCTCCATAGACTTGGTAAGCTGTCACTTGTAGGATTTCAAGTGTTTTTTTTCTTTCTTGTATTTAGATGGAAGAAATGTTGGCATTTAAATAGCATAAAGTATAAAAAAAATAAATAGAAGAAGCAGAAATACTGGTTTAATTAGTTTCGTTTGAGATTGGCAAGAACATTACTTTTGGTGAAGTACGCGAATGTTCTTTAATATGATTAGTTGCTAAATGCTTTTGTTATGGACGTTTCCATCAGAAACGTCATCCGCGCTATCAATCAGCTGCCCTGTCAGTCACCTGACCAACCTGTATCTTTCTTGAAACAAACATAAACATAATCCTGTTCTTCTAAAGCCCTGCGTTTGCAGAGATCCCTCCACACACAAACGCTAGAATTTGTTTAAAATTACAAAGTGTTTCTAAAATACTGCAATAGTTGGATAGCAGACAGGCAGAGTACTTCAAGATAATGGAGCTGAAGATAATGTGACGAAGATAAGGCCATAGTATACCCTCTCATACTTCTCCTTAAAAGAGCGTGCGCGTAAGGGAGGTTACCCTGTACAGTTTCTGCTCGGTGGTCTTCATTTTTCAAGTATTCGGTTCGTTGCGGTGTCGTTTTGTTAGAAACCGAAAGATGGCGTCAGGGCTACGAGAAAAGGTTAATAAAGACGGACAATTCGAGCAATTTCCCCGCTCTTCTTTTCGTCGCCTAATAATCCAGTTTGCTATTCTTATTTCCCGCACAGAAGCTCCTTTTGGTCAAAGAGATTTCAATGCAATTACCAGGCAAAAGAAACCCTCGCGAGTTTAGCGCCGCCAAGCGGCAACGGGTCGTCTTTGTGGCGGTATGATGCAGAAAGTTTGCATAAATCTTGTTAATCTAGATTAAGGTCTTGATTTCCCAGATAGCAGGTGAAGCAGTTGTCTTTCATATTCGCGCCGCACTATTTTATTTAGCGCAGCAATCTTAACCGAAAGCTCATCACATAATTATCCGCCGAGCTGATCGTCGCGAAGAGAGATGGATGGAGAGAGTGCGGGATGGTCGGCCGATTTACCTATTGCATGAAACAATTAATGACCACGCTCTGGCACAAAGGCAGTCGCTGGGAAGACGTGCAAGCGGCTTAAGGAGAGTCGGCGCTCATCTTACGTAAATTTAATTACTTATGTGTTTTCACTCAATTCGGCGGGACTCAGATCCTCTTTTTGCAGCAGGTGCGCGCGGATAGCGATTTTATTAAGGCTCCATACAAGAGAAATTACAAACGAGGGAGTTCAGAGGTGGGATAATGGTCTGCTCGCCGAAACCGTTCTACCCCGGGGTCAGAGCGGGGAACGGTGTAAGAAAAGAAATCTTAACGAATTAGGAGGAGGGGGTGGTAATCGCAAATACGCGGCACCGACAAGCGCGAGGAACGAGATTGGAAACCGGGCCCCTCTTCTCCAATCAGATCGATTCCTCTCTTGTTCCATTCTCTTCTCTAATCTATTTTTCCTGTTTTAAATTGTAAATTTTTTTTTTTTTCTTCCCTACTAAACTGTTTATTGCCCTCAATCACCGCCCTGGGAAGAATTACACACGATTCCGCTTTAAAATATCTAATCGGTCACATTTCCCCTAATACCTATTTTTTATCGATCACATATTATCATTATATTTTTTCGGTAATTAAAAAATATTATATAATATATATTGTGTTGTATATTTTTTTTTGTAAAATGTGGTTTGTTAAAATTTTTCTTCTGCTTTTAATTATGCAGTCTTCCTTTTTATTGTTTTAAAAACCTTCATATTAATTAATCTTTCTTTGTATTCTATATACAGACGTCCTCATAACGTGGCGAAACCTACTCAATCGATACGATCCTTTAACATATGTTACCTAACGATATTTAAAAAACTATTTCTTTATCATATAATAACGCTTTGTTCTGCTATACATATTACACACTCACGTGGAGCTCATTGATAAACTACTCGATCAATCTAAATGTTTCTTGCCTATTACCAATCGGTGCTGTAAAAACATTCTTTATTACATAATTATGTTTTTGTTATATTTAAGTTAGGATATTGAAAAAAACTGATTAATCATCATGATTTCTTAAAATGGTTATTACCAAGCCATAGTTTAAAAGCCTGTTTATTTATTATATAATTATTTTTAATATATATTAATATGCGTACAAGAAAGTTTATTTAAAAGGTACATAATCAAATTTAACAATTTAATGTTTACCACTAAACGATAGCTTAGAAACGTATTTATTTATTATAAAATTATAAATTAGAAAATAATAATCTACTCAGTCTTTATTTAGCCTGTTCGCTTCATCCCTCAGATGATGATGATGATAATTCTTTTATCAAAGGAACATAAAAGCGTAATATTTCTTGCAGATTACTTTAATTTTTAATATTTCATTTTATCGTTTTTGAAAAACAATTATATCCCTACCTATAATTCCATAATTAGTTTATTAATATTTATTAATAGTGTTTTCTATAATCTGCAGATATCTTTAATATTATTATTTCTTCCTAATGATATAGATGATCTATTTAATAAACAAACGCAGCGAGAACTGACAGAGTTTTGAAACATCCCACACC
>JACATO010002613.1:0-21453 GCA_018389105.1 Nautilus pompilius
AGCGGGCAGGGAAAATGTTGTCAACGTCGTATCCACTGTAAAACTTCTGAAGTTCGTGCAGCCCGACTTCATCCACGATCAGGATCAGTATGAGCTCTGCTACCTGATGATGGAGGAATTCCTAAACAGCCGGAATAATGCACAACTGCCTTGATCCTGAAATTCAGTAAACAGTACACTGGCAACTAAACATTTTCAGTTTCTAACAACAATGATGTTAATTAAAGATAACTTTTCGAAGGTAAATAAAGAAAACTGGCTATTTTTATTGAATTACGGCTTCTATAAACGACGGAAACATCACAGCATACACATACATTTAGAGGTAAACATATACACGGTTAAATTGAAAAATTCTCGTTTTCATTCGAATTATTGATCGAAGAATTATTTACTAACATACGTTTGTTTCACTTGATTTCCCCATTCCTTAAATTTTATATTTCTATACATTCTGGATATTCTGAAACAAAATGATTTGGCATAGGTTCCAAAAGGGTTAAACACACCAGTCGTACTTCAACCACCTTATAAACAGTAATCTGACGTACGATTACAGCTGCATTCCGTCTACTGTCGAAATCAGCGATTTCTATTTACATAAACAGCTCATTAGGAAAATTCTTACGGCGACCAAATTTGTCAAATTCCATGAAGGGTTTTCTTCGCTTATGAAAAACTAAACATCGACAGATATACATGTTTGTAACTTAACAGTATTGTTTTAGTAATAATATTAAACTAAACGGAAGTGAAAATAAAAATCCCTTATTAGGAATGGTCATGGAGTATTAATAGACTAGCCATAGAATATAGTTAATTCGATTGTTTGGATGGAGTAGCACGTTTGTATGAAAACATCTGAAACTAGACAATCACCTGTCAGTCGGTGGTTGCTGACTAATCTGTTTATTGCCTAATTTCAAAGAAATGGTATTTCTTAGTGCATTTTTGGTCTGAGCCATATATTAATGCATTTCCATTTTTGACTGACCAAATTATCACCTGAGACCTCATTTCAATTCCCAATTCTTCATATATTCTCTCCTTACATAATATACACAGTTTATCCCTTCAGGTGTTCTCTGAACGTTGAGTTAGAAGGCCAAACTAGCAGATAGAAATATCAGAGAACAGCTATAAAGCCGTCAGAGGTTAGTTTCATAAAGGTATGCAGCTCTTCCTTGGTTTCTAGACAGAGAAACTAAACACTACAACAAACTGATGATGTTATTAGTGGCTGAAGCTTTTCAACGTCATGCGCCACTGCTTTACATTGATGGATATGCACTGGTCTTAGTACTTGATACACGGTGTCAACACAGTTTACAGGTTAACCAGGTATTTTACACCGAATGAACGAAGAAAGGAAATCTGACGTAAATCTACTTAAAACAGACAATTGAAAGAAACGATGAATATCTGAATAATGCAACTTTTAACAATGCATATCGAGGAATTCGTACAGCAAAAAGGCAAAGAATCTGAATTACAGAGAGTGGCACATTACGCTCTGAGATACATCACCTTACTCATCTCGTTCTTAAAGATACTTTTAAAATTGAAATTAGATTATTTTTTACTTTTCTTGTTTACTGAAGCTCTAAAGTCTGTCCTAGGTGGACCCTACCTTCATTCTACGGCGATTGCTCGCAATGTTGCATCATTGATGACACTAACGTGACTCAATTTAGGTTGAAACGTTCCTCACGTGCTCAATAGGATTTAAAATAAAGCAAAGTCATTTCATGGACTCATACTCCATCACTCATTAGACAATTGTCTTTCTAGGAAAGTCGTAATCGATCATAAATTATGCCTCTCTACGTTATTTGTTTGTATCTTTGTGAATGTTTCTACGTATTCTAATTCCATTTAGGTCAGAACGATGAAAAAAGTGTTCATTGCTATACTTTGACTTTTCGGTATCCCTGTTTGACCGGAAAGACGGAAAAGCTTTTATTTAGTTTCTCCACCGAAATAATATAGAAAATCCGTCATGTTTCTAAGGAGTATGGAATAGACTCTGCTAATATGCGCACCGTATGAGTCTAGGTATACTTCAAGGTTATTCCTAGCACAGGATTATCTCACGGAATCTTTCGATATCAAATTTGCTTACCTGACAATTTTATCAACTGTTCAAAGGCAGATCTTTAGACCTCTGAAAGTTTTGATGTAATTTGTCAGTCCTCTTCATGTCTGATACTTGATAAAAACCAAGATGTAATACACTTCATGAGCAGTGGTAGCCGTTTACCAACCAGTTGTTTGGAACATCTTGATGATGTAGGAATCGGATCAGAGATCACCTTAATGGTAACCATTTTTCATTCCTTTTAATTTTAATTCTTACAATTGTCTTTTACATCTTTATTTTCTTAATACCTATTTAATGTAATTTATTCCCCTGCCTTTCGGAGTATGGCAAACAGTTTAAATAAAATGAAAGTAATGGAAAAAGATATAATAAGTCACCGAAGGGACCTCTGTGGTTCTGTCTGTATCCCAGAAAGTATCTTCAGAATATGGGCTTTATTAATTGTTCATTATTTTCTGGAAGATATTTCTTTCTGCTCTTTCAACCAGCTGTCAACAAATCCTCAATCCTCTGAATACCATCTGAAGATATCTCGTCGAGTGAATAACCCCAGGAAGATGTCACTTGTATTCATTTGCTCCTTAAGGAGAATTGATTAACTTGACGCAACTGCAACACGAAAAGAAATTCAGAAAATTCTTTAAAATAAAATATAATATTTCTATATCCGATTACCCTCAAATTAAAGGTAACTCCTCAATTTCAGTGAATACATAGGCAGGAAACTGCGCCTCTCTGAACTTATAGGGTTATCATGGCAACATGTCTCTACGTAACAAATCAAACTGCATCAAAGAAAGGGTAAATGATGTTTCGTTAATGTTCTTTAAATTAATGTCCATCATAGGATTATGCAAATTTTCCAAAAATTTGTTAATGCAGGATTGGTCTCAGTTTAGATTAAACAGAATTAAAGAGCAGATGTTATGAACGAATATTATATCTTGTGTTATCAGCCCTGGATGCGTGTTGTGATTTTTTAAAAATTTCTTTTGATCACGAAACTGGTTTGTGTGAATGATAGGAAATTGTGATGGGATTCTTTGTTATTGTGGCGCCTGGACACTGGAAGGACGTGGTCTGGGCATCGTCGCGTCAGTGATCTTTTATAAATGTTGACCTGGTACACTGACCTCTGCCGGCTACGTCCTTTGTCCTGTCAATAACATTTTAGATGTTGACCGGGTACGCTGACCTCTGTCCGGCTACGTCAATTGTCCTGTCAATAACACTTTGTAGATGTTGACCAGTTACGCTGACCTCTGTCCGGCTACGTCAATTGTCCTTTCAATAACACTTTGTAGATGTTGACCGGGTACGCTGACCTCTGTCCGGTTACGTCAATTGTCCTTTCAATAACACTTTGTAGATGTTGACCGGGTACGCTGACCTCTGTCCGGTTACGTCAATTGTCCTTTCAATAACACTTTGTAGATGTTGACCAGTTATGCTGACCTCTGTCCGGCTATGTCCATTGTTATGCAAATGATCCTGTATATAAGAATACATACCAGACCCTTTCTCAGAAAAAGATCTGTTAACCCGCAGGTGAATATCGAGCAGTACGTGTCACGGACATTCGAAATAAGACAGATGACAACAGATTTCTCAACCAACCAAGCAACCAGAGAGACCGTATCCAGCGCAGCTTTGACTTTCGGCAACTTCAGATGAGTTTTTGTATTGGCTACCCTATTTATCGTATTGCAAAGTTGGGTTGGGTTTAGTTACCTGTGAGTAACATATATCTGGATCTAACTGTACTAACTGTCCGTGGTAGGATTATATTAATATCACTGCTTGTTATAATATATATTTTTTGATGTTAAATCATTAGTGTTTGTTGTCTGTTGTTTTCACTCTCGCTGTTGCGTAATGTAGTTCCTTTACGGGTACAAATCGTTACACTTGTGAAAGAATAAAGTACTATAAAGTATATTCTATTATATATAGTATCACTAAACGATTCTTATCCTCTCTTGTTACGAACATCAGCCTTATATATAATGCAGAATTATGTAGAAATCTTGTTGACTTATTTTCTCAAAAGGATTTTTCGCTCCCCGTTTTGAAATATAAATTATTTACTTTATATTGATGGATTTTCGAGGAATCTGGTAAACTTTAAACTGCTTTCTATTATCCTCCAGAATGTGTTATGCAGATATTATTGCTCTTCTTCAACATTACTCTGAAATATACTTTGTTATAAATAAATGGCAGAGATAAGGCAGAATTTATCTTAGAATGTATCTATATCTTTTCTAAAAACAAATGCATAATTGAAGTAAAGCAAAGGATAAAGTTTGCTTTCTGGTGACTTAGGTATGATTGCATGTATTTTAGATACATCGTTGAATAAGCAGATAGAAGGATAACGACAGACGGCATTCAGAACGAAATTAAATGCATTTCATCAGCTGACGCAATATTATACATTTCTGTAGAGTACTGAATTAATTCTTTAATTTGTAATGTCACTACTTTGAAGTGTTTGGTAAATCGAACCATAAGACTATTAAAATTTGGAAACATCTTGGCCATTATATATTTTAATTATCGAATGATTGCATTAAAAAGAGAAAATAATCGATTTCTTTAACACGTCTTAATGTTCAGTTGTACTTATCTTCGATTTAAAATATCCTGAATTTAAATATAAAATTACTCTGAACGTTTTCTGTATTCAATGATGAACAGTTCCCGGAAATCTATTGTGGACCTTTCCCGTTTTCATGTCCGTTCAGAATCGAAGATTCAAAGAAACAAATGGCAATGAAAATTTCTTCGGTTGTATATTTTATGATTTGGAGGTTTACTTTTTAAACTGTAACAATCTTTTAAACGTAATAGTTGTGAAATATGTTTGCCTTTTATTATCGCTCTGTAAGTTATTTTCCACAAATCTTTATCGTCAAAGAACACTTATGTTATGGTAAACGATTTTCGAACGGGGATGGCCAGTCAGTCTTCCTCATTAAGGACTTTCTGGCATTTTAGTTTATAACAAATAGCTATCTTCCTTGTTCGTTGTTTACTGTGTAATTATTGTGTGGAGCGGAACCTTTATGGTTGGATAAAAGGAACAACCACTCAGGCTATTCCAGTCTTTAAACTGTCAGCTCTGGCTGCTTCTATTGGCTGGAAACAATACAAGAGCCGACACGAACCTGCTTCGCAGCAGTCTTTTTGAGAAGTTATTCCCCCTCTCTTTCCTCATGAAGTTAAAGAAAGTGTAAAATATAGGGGAAGTAACTCGGTGTTTTGAAATTTTAAAAAATTACATTCACTATTTTCAAAAGAGTACCTACTTATTTTCATTAAATCCACGTGATATTCAATACATTTTCATTATTAAAACTTAATATCGCACGCGAAAATCAATTATGCTTCTTTTAATATTTTCAAAATCAAATCTCATTCGATAGCAGCAGCAGTAGTTAACTCGAAAGCCAGACGTATTTGTAAAATGAAAATCCAATTATATATGTTACGATTTAAAGAAATCTTTTCTGTATAAAATTCTTGATTTTACTTAATCTGGGCCTTAAATCTGCTGAGAGAGACGGTTTACTGTGTCTGGTGATGGAATCGTGCAAGACATTTGTCAGATATGTAAGGAAATAGCAACATTGACCAACAGATTTCGTTTTATGCTAATTAATTTTATTAAGCAAAAGTTTTAAACGGATGCATAGGATAAAGAATAGTAAATTAAAGGCGTGTGTTTTTTTTCCATTACACTTAAGGATTTTACACAAAAATCCGTCGGGTAAGAATGAGAGGAAAGCCAGGTCATGGTCTTGGTTATCTCGCTCGGACTTAGTCTCTTCTTCCTGCACGCCGCGTCCGACGGCATCTCCCTAAGAAAAAAGATAACAGCAGTAAGAATTGTAGTCTCTGTACCCCTGGGAGATGTGAAAAAGACGATTTTAACGGATACGTGAAGTAAATGGCATCGAAGAAAGTAGAAATAAACCCGTTTCTTCCGTCGATATTTTAAAAGACTCTTAGCGAAACTAAGTGTTAATGTTTTTGAACTTCTAAGTAAACAAACGTAGAGAAGACCCTTTTATTTAAAGTAAAGGGTTCAGTAAGGGCAGATGGACTGCTAAGACTGAAAGCCCCAGTAGGTTTGCCATCAAAATGAGGAATTGTAGTAGAGATCATCGATAACACTCACTGGCCTCATTGGTAGATTGAAATCTCCTCCAGGTTCTGTGTTAGCCACCTAATATTTGGAGAGCAACAAATAAAACTTTGAGAATATTTATGTATAACTTCTCTCAGGTTCGAGTGTTCTTACCAAGAAATATAACGCTATGGCTATTTGACTAAACGACCTACTAAAAGGCTGGAATGTTTATCTCATCGCATATTTTGAAATTCGCTTAGATTCCACTGTTAAGGAAAGTTATTGGTATCAAAATCATCATTACACATAAAGTCAGAAAAATCGGACACTGAAGAGAGCCGCTGATGGCATTCATTATGAGAAGTGTATACTTCCTGCTTACTATGAACCTCGTTATGAACGTAGTCTTTGTTTAATGGCATCCGCTGCGTCGTGTCGTTTACATTTTACTTCTAATTAACTATGTCAAAATGAACATATATAGAATAACTTGTATTCTACTCATTACAAAATAGATCTTATAGAATGTCTAACGACATTGGTACGTTAGAATTTTCCAGAAAGCTATTGATCTCTAATCAAAGGCATTCCGGTTCTTAATATAATTTAACCCTTTACCTTCCATCTATAAAAAGACCCATAACTATTGGCATCGCACATTCAGCCATTTATTTTCAAATATTAACGTGACATTAAATTGTTTAAAAGCCCCTGACAACAATATAAATAAAAGATGAAACTATCGGTAGAGTTTTCTGGCTCACCGTGATTTCTTCTGGCGAGTGTTTCGCAAACAACCAGCGCTTCTTCTGCCACAGCCCTCAGGCGCTCGAGGCTGGTTGGGAAAGTACAGTAAGTAACCTCAGGTACTTCGCGTGTATTCTCCTGCCGTACTCTCTGCTATTTGTTGCTATGGTCGGAGTTCCACCATATGCCAGCAGAACATGCTTTTGAAAGCATCCAAAATCAAATGGCGGAGCATGATGCAGACCCTTTCAGTTGTACCCTTAGAATAACCGAGACCACTGATGCCGACTTCAGGTCAATTACTTCAGCAGGAAACTCTGAGACAGATGGATGATCCCGAAAACCAACGACGAATAGATGTTTCAGTCTTAAGATGAAAAACTGGTTGTGACCAGAACTAACACGCAGGAAAATGTTCCCTTTTTAAACTGAGACGGTTTCCAAGTAGAAATAAAGGTACATTTGCTGTTAGTTTATTGCAGCAGTTTCTTTATATCCACAGATCGATAGCTTGACATGGAGGATATCTCACTGTCAGGTGCTAGCAGATGCGTGTGGCGCGTCCCTCTATCTTTGCGTAAAGAAAAGTTAGATTTCCATGTGGTTTTCTTCCCGCCGCTTGTTCAGACCATCTATACTTTTCAAGCCTGATAGGTAAACACTATACATTTTCCTAGTGAGTATAAATTCTCGCTAGAGGTCGCGCCTACCATTTTATTTTTCAGTGACGACGATGAAGTACAATGTCAATTGATGTGCTAATATTCAGCGCCTCATAGTTATTGCCATAGTAGTTTACAAACATTTTCAAAGTTTAAATTTACCTAACCAGAATAACGCAGGACTGACAGTAAAAAGACAACATTTAATATTAAGATAGAAGTTGAATTTAGCAAAAATGGTCATAATTGTAGCATTAAAGACTAAATTACTCTGAGTTTAGATTAAATCAAGTCTCCATTATTCTTAAATGTAACTTTAGAAATACTTATATTTAAAAAAAAATTATTGTCATTAATTTTTCTCCGCAACACCATCACCAACTTATGTGCCTATTAATGAACGCAGATTTGATATCCTCCGGAAGTGCATGACTTTCTCTGATCTCACATATTTGCAATATAGCACGATCTAATCGTCAGTAGACACAATCGTCAGTACGACACAAAGCGCGTAGATTACTTTAGTACCCTAGCCACCACTCCTACTCATGTCTCCTCTTCACAATCTTCCTTCTTCTATTCCATAAACTATTGCTGAAGCTTATTAAAATTAATGATCTCTCTTTCATTTTCACGTTTCGTAGGCGACAATTTTTGCAAATTTAAAGAACCAACTAAATATTTACTTTCAAGAACCTCTGGGATAAATGAGATGAGTAAAATGCGGAAAAATATTATTACCCTGAAACAGTAGGAAACTCGGTATATTATAAGTTTGAATTTAATTTATGCATGACACGTTTACGACATTATTTACTAACAATGTTGTTTGGTGTCGTTAAGTATTAGTAATGAATCAAGATTACGACACAAGAGAGTGATCTGTCGTCATCCTTAGTTCCTGACTGCAGAACGGATTCTGAAACCAATTCTCTTCTACACTTTCCACTTATGTTGCCACGCACCATACTGCTGATGGAATCAACTTTACTAAGTGTCTACATCTCCGTCAACTTAGTATTTTCTGCCATTAATTTTTATACAGAAGACCTATATCCATATCACATAAATCAATCTTATCCTACAGATAAATGGAAATCCATAACGGATTATCCAATGCAAAGGGATTACAGTTGGAATATTACAAAAATTATGTTAAAGAAATATTACAGACTGAGGCGACCTATACAATATTTAGGAATTAGTTACGGCTGGCATAGCACATTCTATAAAGGGATATTTTGCTTAGTAAACACAGGAAAAAAAAAAGAATCAGGAAAACAAAAGTGTAATCAGCTCAGATGAAGAATTTATTCGAACTGGAATATAGGGATTCATGAAGGTAACCATCCAACAATTTTAGAAAGAGCCACAAAGGATATTCGAACCTATGTGCCATATCACCAAACATTTCAAGCAACTAACGCATTGATGGTAACTGCTACCAATGCGCTAAAACAGTGTGTAAGTCAAAACGTAACTGTACAAATAGTTATCATCTGGAACGAAAAGCACGTATTCCAGATAATGAACTTACACATGCACAATTTAGGAAGAGAAAAAAAACAACTTTATCCATATTTTAACATACATATACCTGCCTGTCAGAAAGAAATTGTGAAAAGTAATACAAATATGTGGATTTATTCGTCGGATCTAATGTGGGATTTCAAGGGAAATACATCTACCAAGTGGATGCAGAAACAGCATCAAAATGCAACATTTCAGGAGCTTGTCCAGCTGGCTGGTACCAGTTATATTGTCTACAACCGTGTGGTCATTGCAGGGAACCGTGCGATTATCCAGACGGTTCCTGTCATTGCAAACAAGGAAACAAAGACCCATCTTGTAGATGTTTTGCAGGATGGCATGGTCGGAAATGTACCCTAAGATGTGGTCATTGTTCCAACGTCAGTGGATGTAATAGCATAAACGGGGATTGTTACACCGGTGGATGTAAACCTGGATGGAGGGGTTCTCGCTGTAAACATCCTTGTATCAAAGGTCAATACGGTCTCAACTGCTCCCATAAATGCGGTCACTGCTTTGCACCAGCATGCAGTTCCATTTCCGGTGTTTGTCGAGGCGCTAAATGTAAGAATGGGTGGATGAATGACCATTGCAATATAACGTGTCCGAATGGGTGGTATGGACAAAAATGTTTGAAGAGATGTGGACACTGCATACATCGACGGGCCTGCAGGAAATCAAATGGGCATTGTCTAGCCGAAGTCTGTGACCCGGGTTGGAAAGGTAGTAAATGCACCGAGAAATGCCGATCAGGATACTACGGTATGTTGTGTGAAAACAAGTGCGAGAAATGTCCGTTTGAGAAACATTGTAACCACGTCAACGGCATGTGTCCGGTTAATCGATGTAACATAGGCACAAAAATATCTGTCTGCAATACAATAGGTGACGATATAAAACTCTTCAATACTAGCCATTTATTTCATCCAATGAACGGCAGTACGCTCGCTAGATTAATGATTAACCCTCTACTCACTGTGGTTGCCGCTTGTTTATCTTCAATATTCTTGCTGTTTGTCTACATGAAAGGTAGTGTATTGCGTACCTGGTTCACTGCATGCTTCGTTCAAGAGCTGCAGCTCACTAGCAGAAGAATACCATTTCCGACTTTTACTGACGACGAGTATAACACATTGCCTGGAATCCATTTTTGTCTAAATGATCTAATCATCCAGCATAATGTGTGTATTATCCGAGAAGATATATTACCTAAAGATGAAAGAGATAGGCACGAACATAAAGATTTAGCACATCTTTCCATTTATAGACACTCTGGTATCAAAAAGTATATAAATGCCTCTTTTTATACAAGGATATAATGGCCAGTGCAAATATATTGCTTCTGCTGCACCTCAGAGTTTTGAAGAAATCGTGGATTTCTGGTCAATGGTTTGGCAAATGGATTCCTTCAAGATTATCATGCTGACATGTCTACAGGAAAAATGCACGGTGCTCTGTAAGAAGTATTGGCCCGACAGTGGAATTCGCCATTATGGGCTCCTTTCTGTGGAAATGGTCGCTAATGAATCCTTTGCGGAATGTGTTGTTAGAACTTTTCTGTTGTCTTCGAAAACGAACGTCGAACAATCCGCCAGTTTCATTTTCAATCCTGGCCAATTCATTACATTCCACGAATATCGACAGAACTGTTATTCTTTAGAGACAAAGTTTACCATCTTAATCCTGATGAACCTGGTGGACCAATGATTGTTCATGGAAGTCAAGGCATTGGAAGAACTGGAACTTTTATAGCCCTTGACTATCTACTCGACATGGAGAAGAAGAGTAGGAAGATCGATGTCAGAAAATGTGTCACGGAGATTCGTAGTCAAAGGACAAATGTCGTAGAAAACAAGATCCAATACAACTTCCTGCATAAAATACTTCGAGAAGCCATGCTACTCTCACATTCTTCTTATCCGGTTGAGAATTTTACAGATATTCTAAGTAAAGTTAATCAGGAAGCACCTTCCGATCAGACAAGAGTTCGATACGAGTTTAATTTACTACAGAAAAGTACGTATGAAATCAATAGAAGAACCTTCAGCTACACGGAGTTATACGCCGCCGACATGAACAGAAGAACACAAATTGGTGCTTGTAATTCTCCTCCAAACTCGGTTTCCATGGAAAGTTTTATAATTCCAAGTTACTTTTCAAAATTTTTCTTTCTACTCATTTCGACTAATGAAATGTATTCGACAGAGAACATTTGGAGTATATTTATAGAAAACGGGATTGATCTGATTGTTTTGGTAGAAGACAGTAGTAATGAAATGACTAATTTTCTGGTGTCATTAAAGGAACACCGGTGTCTGAAATATGGACATTTCTTTGTTATCCGTAGAGAGGGACAGGAATCCGGATTATTTGCAATGTCTGACTTAGTGTTGTTTGTGAAGAAATCTGTTAGTCACAAACTCAAGGTGGTACATCGGAATGCGATTTGTGAAAATAGCAATCCACCAAAATCTCGCGATCACATTCTATCCCTCGTGTGTTTTTGTAAAGGAAATCCATGCCAAATACTGTCCTAAACGTCTTTGTATCATATCCAACGGATACCAGCAAAGTGCTTTGTTTTGTGCTGTGTGGAACCTAACAGAACGAGCGGGCAGGGAAAATGTTGTCAACGTCGTATCCACTGTAAAACTTCTGAAGTTCGTGCAGCCCGACTTCATCCACGATCAGGATCAGTATGAGCTCTGCTACCTGATGATGGAGGAATTCCTAAACAGCCGGAATAATGCACAACTGCCTTGATCCTGAAATTCAGTAAACAGTACACTGGCAACTAAACATTTTCAGTTTCTAACAACAATGATGTTAATTAAAGATAACTTTTCGAAGGTAAATAAAGAAAACTGGCTATTTTTATTGAATTACGGCTTCTATAAACGACGGAAACATTACAGCTTTTATTTAGTTTCTCCACCGAAATAATATAAAAATCCGTCATGTTTCTAAGGAGTATGGAATAGACTCTGCTAATATGCGCACCGTATGAGTCTAGGTATACTTCAAGGTTATTCCTAGCAAAGGATTATCTCACGGAATCTTTCGATATCAAATTTGCTTATCTGACAATTTTATCAACTGTTCAGAGGCAGATCTTTAGACCTCTGAAAGTTTTGATGTAATTTGTCAGTCCTCTTCATGTCTGATACTTGATAAAAACCAAGATGTAATATACTTCATGAGCAGTGGTAGCCGTTTACCAACCAGTTGTTTGGAACATCTTGATGATGTAGGAATCGGATCAGAGATCACCTTAATGGTAACCATTTTTCATTCCTTTTAAATTTGATTCCTACAATTGTCTTTTACATCTTTATTTTCTTAATACCTATTTAATGTAATTTATTCCCCTGCCTTTCGGAGTATGGAAACAGTTTAAATAAAATGAAAGTAATGGAAAAGGATATATAAGTCACCGAAGGGACCTCTGTGGGTCTGTCTGTATCCTAGAAAGTATCTTCAGAATATGGGCTTTATTAATTGTTCATTATTTTCTGGAAGATATTTCTTTCTGCTCTTTCAACCAGCTGTCAACAAATCCTCTGAATACCATCTGACGGTATCTCGTGGAGTGAATAACCCCAGGAAGATGTCACTTGTATTCATTTGCTCCTTTAAGGAGAATTGATTAACTTGACGCAACTGCAACACGAAAAGAAATTCAGAAAATTCTTTAAAATAAAATATAACTTTCTATATCCGATTACCCTCAAATTAAAGGTAACTCCTCAATTTCAGTGAATACATAGGCAGGAAACTGCGCCTCTCTGAACTTATAGGGTTATCATGGCAACATGTCTCTACGTAACAAATCAAACTGCATCAAAGAAAGGGTAAATGATGTTTCGTTAATGTTCTTTAAATTAATGTCCATCATAGGATTATGCAAATTTTCCAAAAATTTGTTAATGCAGGATTGGTCTCAGTTTAGATTAAACAGAATTAAAGAGCAGATGTTATGAACGAATATTATATCTTGTGTTATCAGCCCTGGATGCGTGTGTGATTTTTTAAAAAATTTCTTTTGATCACGAAACTGGTTTGTGTGAATGATAGGAAATTGTGATGGGATTCTTTGTTATTGTGGCGCCTGGACACTGGAAGGACGTGGTCTGGGCATCGTCGCGTCAGTGATCTTTTATAAATGTTGACCTGGTACACTGACCTCTGCCGGCTACGTCCTTTGTCCTGTCAATAACTTTTTAGATGTTGACCGCGGGTACGTCCTTTGACCTCTTGTCGGCTACGGTCCTTTGGTCCTTTCAATAACACTTTGTAGATGTTGACCGGTTATGCTGACCTCTGTCCGGCTATGTCCATTGTTATGCAAATGATCCTGTATATAAGAATACATACCAGACCCTTTCTCAGAAAAAGATCTGTTAACCCGCAGGTGAATATCGAGCAGTACGTGTCACGGACATTCGAAATAAGACAGATGACAACAGATTTCTCAACCAACCAAGCAAACAGAGAGACCGTATCCAGAGCAGCTTTGACTTTCAGCAACTTCAGATAAGTTTTTGTATTGGCTACCCTATTTATCGTATTGCAAAGTTGGGTTGGGTTTAGTTACCTGTGAGTAACATATATCTGGATCTAACTGTACTAACTGTCCGTGGTAGGATTATATTAATATCACTGCTTGTTATAATATATTTTTTTTATGTTAAATCATTAGTGTTTGTTGTCTGTTGTTTTCACTCTCGCTGTTGCGTAATGTAGTTCCTTTAAGGGTACAAATCGTTACACTTGTGAAAGAATAAAGAACTATAAAGTATATTCTATTATATATGTATCACTAAACGATTCTTATCCTCTCTTGTTACGAACATCAGCCTTATATTATATGAAGAATTATGTAGAAATCTTGTTGACTTATTTTCTCAAAAGGATTTTTCGCTCCCCGTTTTGAAATATAAATTATTTACTTTATATTGATGGATTTTCGAGGAATCTGGTAAACTTTAAACTGCTTTCTCATTATCCTCCAGAATGTGTTATGCAGATATTATTGCTCTTCTTCAACATTTTCTGAAATATACTTTGTTATAAATAAATGGCAGAGATAAGGCAGAATTTATCTTAGAATGTATCTATATCTTTTCTAAAAACAAATGCATAATTTAAGTAAAGCAAAGGATAAAGTTTGCTTTCTGGTGACTTAGGTATGATTGCATGTATTTTAGATACATCGTTGAATAAGCAGATAGAAGGATAACGACAGACGGCATTCAGAACGAAATTAAATGCATTTCAACAGCTGACGCAATATTATACATTTCTGTAGAGTACTGAATTAATTCTTTAATTTGTAATGTCACTACTTTGAAGTGTTTGGTAAATCGAACCATAGACTATTAAAATTTGGAAACAACTTGGCCATTATATATTTTAATTAACGAATGATTGCAATTTGCCTCTGGCTTCTTTACTGTTGAACTTGTCACAGATTATGGCGGTAGAAAATGGTTACTTTAACAATAAGTGGATTCTCAAAATCTTCATGACTGTCCATTTCTCTCTCTTTAAGATGGAATTTGTCAAAATTAAGGAATCCGTTCCATTAATAATATCAATTTACATATACAATCATAGGAAATGGTTTGTACAGTGCAAATATGAGGGAATTGGGTGAGATAGATGTATAATGCCCTGATTTCAATCTCCCCTTCAGATCTTCAGTTGTCTGTGAAATGTTGTTTCAAATATCCTGAAGTACTTTCCACAATTCCTCCATGTGTTTGGTCGCCATTTGTATTTCTCTCTAGCCATATAAACCAGTATATCCACAAATATGTTCGTGTGATAACTTTGCACCCGCCAAGCCCTCTTTGAGCGTGTTCCATCAGCTTTTTCACGTTACATATAGATTTTCTTCAATTTGCTGTAATCTTTGGATCGCTATCAAGTTAGAAGGTAAATTTCTCTTCAAAGCGATGTCTTATACAAAGGAATGACATGATGGATGAAAACCTGCGCGTACATTTTGACAGTCAGTATACCTTTGATGTGATGCCAGTCTCTGTCAACCTTGACTGATATTATGTCTCAAGCTAGTACTGATCTACTGACTGTTATATCACTCTCAGGTAATTACTGCCAAACTGTTCAACCTCGGACTCATCTGTAACCTGGGTCTTCTTCAGGAGTTAACTTCCCATTGTTTCATTCCTGTTGCCAATATAAACCTTTTCATTTAGTTTTCCTTCATCACATTTTCGGTCAACTACACATGATTGAGACTACCTCGCTTCAATGTACATATACAGGTCTTCAAATAACTCTAACTCCAGTACCTGCGGCTAAACCACTCATAAGATCTCTACCGTCCCGTCTTCTTTTAAGTTGACAGCATAATCTCGGGTACTTAGCATCACCTTTGTAGAGTTTGGACTTTCTTTCCATCCCCGTTTATTGTTAATAATACCAGTTTTACCTATTTTTCTCGAAGTCTTGAAAACACATTTATCTGAAACGACATACTGCTGCAATTTTGCTCCATGGATTATCCACATGCTTGACACGTGATATTTGCTTTCCAGTAGCCATAGTATTCGTTACACATTCTCTACACCACAACGATGATGTATCTGCAGGTGTGGAACTATCTGATTGTTGGTATGATAGCTAGTCATAGTTCACTTCATCGACACCTGACTGTACTACAAAGACTTTCATGTTCACACATTAAATGAAACCCCATGTCGTATTATATGAATTTTTACCTACTTTATTCTTTATTTCTATCATTATTTAAATCAAATATATTTACCGATTAAATTATCATCATCGCGAGAGGTAAAAAGCAGGTAACCCTCCCGGTAAGGTCCGGTTAAAGACGACATATACCTGTGAGAGTTTGTTCACGGCATTTCTTTGACAAGACATTGACGAATTGAAGGAACGTATGAAATATAGAATATTTAGCTATAAAGCGAACACATGAAAAAAATTCAATCTGACATTTCGTCTATAAAGGAAGAATTGATTCTCAGTCAAGTATACCAACACCGCGTGCCTCTTTTATATATATTCAATAATCAGGTTCCCCATACTAAATTCCAAGCACCTGCACGCATGCTCTGAAACCAGCTCTGTCACTCTGAACAGACCGCAATGACAATTAATTAGAAGCTGTCATCCACCAATGTTCAATAGTGTTGTCGCTCTTCCATTATCAAGTTATCATCTATTTGTACTGTTCACAACAGTAAATGTAGAGGAAAGCATCAATTTCTTATCAATCTATTTCACCTGAACGGTTTTTTTCGAGTTTCCAATCAATTTACTTACAATTTTGATGAATTAAATGGAAGAAAATTTAAAGATTAAATATTAAACTAAGAAAGGTTTCAGGAAAAACCTCAAACTAATTTTCCAAAGTAAGTATCCGTCACGTTAGACCAGTATTTTCAATGCAGAATAATGTGAATACAGGTGTTTCTCCAGCCACCTACGTCAAAAGAACAAGACCAAAAACCGCTAGAAATTATTTGTCAATTTTAACTGTGATTTGTATTTCTACATAGTTTAGGTTAATTGTCAGGCTGACCATTGTCTTGCACCTTTGGCATATCCCTCGTGCGATTTATAATTATCTTTCTATCGACCTTACCAAAGACCTTATGCAGACTAGATGACCTATGTCGTCTAATATGTTTAATTACAGCCATTAAAAAGAGAAAATAATCGATTTCTTTAACACGTCTTAATGTTCAGTTGTACTTATCTTCGATTTAAAATATCCTGAATTTAAATATAAAATTACTCTGAACGTTTTCTCTGTATTCAATGATGAACAGTTCCCGGAAATCTATTGTGGACCTTTCCCGTTTTCATGTCCGTTCAGAATCGAAGATTCAAAGAAACAAATGGCAATGAAAATTTCTTCGGTTGTATATTTTATGATTTGGAGGTTTACTTTTTAAACTGTAACAATCTTTTAAACGTAATAGTTGTGAAATATGTTTGCCTTTTATTATCGCTCTGTAAGTTATTTTCCACAAATCTTTATCGTCAAAGAACACTTATGTTATGGTAAACGATTTTCGAACGGGGATGGCCAGTCAGTCTTCCTCATTAAGGACTTTCTGGCATTTTAGTTTATAACAAATAGCTATCTTCCTTGTTCGTTGTTTACTGTGTAATTATTGTGTGGAGCGGAACCTTTATGGTTGGATAAAAGGAACAACCACTCAGGCTATTCCAGTCTTTAAACTGTCAGCTCTGGCTGCTTCTATTGGCTGGAAACAATACAAGAGCCGACACGAACCTGCTTCGCAGCAGTCTTTTTGAGAAGTTATTCCCCCTCTCTTTCCTCATGAAGTTAAAGAAAGTGTAAAATATAGGGGAAGTAACTCGGTGTTTTGAAATTTTAAAAAATTACATTCACTATTTTATAAAAAGTACCTACTTATTTTCATTAAATCCACGTGATATTCAATACATTTTCATTATTAAAACTTAATATCGCACGCGAAAATCAATTATGCTTCTTTTAATATTTTCAAATCAAATCTCATTCGATAGCAGCAGCAGTAGTTAACTCGAAAGCCAGACGTATTTGTAAAATGAAAATCCAATTATATATGTTACGATTTAAAGAAATCTTTTCTGTATAAAATTCTTGATTTTACTTAATCTGGGCCTTAATCTGCTGAGAGAGACGGTTTACTGTGTCTGGTGATGGAATCGTGCAAGACATTTGTCAGATATGTAAGGAAATAGCAACATTGACCAACAGATTTCGTTTTATGCTAATTAATTTTATTAAGCAAAAGTTTTAACGGATGCATAGGATAAAGAATAGTAAATTAAAGGCGTGTGTTTTTTTCCATTACACTTAAGGATTTTACACAAAAATCCGTCGGGTAAGAATGAGAGGAAAGCCAGGTCATGGTCTTGGTTATCTCGGTCGGACTTAGTCTCTTCTTCCTGCACGCCGCGGCCGACGGCATCTCCCTAAGAAAAAAGATAACAGCAGTAAGAATTGTAGTCTCTGTACCCCTGGGAGATGTGAAAAAGACGATTTTAACGGATACGTGAAGTAAATGGCATCGAAGAAAGTAGAAATAAACCCGTTTCTTCCTTGTCGATATTTTAAAAGACTCTTAGCGAAACTAAGTGTTAATGTTTTTGAACTTCTAAGTAAACAAACGTAGAGAAGACCCTTTTATTTAAAGTAAAGGGTTCAGTAAGGGCAGATGGACTGCTAAGACTGAAAGCCCCAGTAGGTTTGCCATCAAAATGAGGAATTGTAGTAGAGATCATCGATAACACTCACTGGCCTCATTGGTAGATTGAAATCTCCTCCAGTTTCTGTGTTAGCCACCTAATATTTGGAGAGCAACAAATAAAACTTTGAGAATATTTATGTATAACTTCTCTCAGGTTCGAGTGTTCTTACCAAGAAATATAACGCTATGGCTATTTGACTAAACGACCTACTAAAAGGCTGGAATGTTTATCTCATCGCATATTTTGAAATTCGCTTAGATTCCACTGTTAAGGAAAGTTATTGGTATCAAAATCATCATTACACATAAAGTCAGAAAAATCGGACACTGAAGAGAGCCGCTGATGGCATTCATTATGAGAAGTGTATACTTCCTGCTTACTATGAACCTCGTTATGAACGTAGTCTTTGTTTAATGGCATCAGCTGCGTCGTGTCGTTTACATTTTACTTCTAATTAACTATGTCAAAATGAACATATATAGAATAACTTGTATTCTACTCATTACAAAATAGATCTTATAGAATGTCTAACGACATTGGTACGTTAGAATTTTCCAGAAAGCTATTGATCTCTAATCAAAGGCATTCCGGTTCTTAATATAATTTAACCCTTTACCTTCCATCTATAAAAACCCATAACTATTGGCATCGCACATTCAGCCATTTATTTTCAAATATTAACGTGACATTAAATTGTTTAAAAGCCCCTGACAACAATATAAATAAAAGATGAAAATATCGGTAGAGTTTTCTGGCTCACCGTGATTTCTTCTGGCGAGTGTTTCGCAAACAACCAGCGCTTCTTCTGCCACATCCCTCAGGCGCTCGAGGCTGGTTGGGAAAGTACAGTAAGTAACCTCAGGTACTTCGCGTGTATTCTCCTGCCGTACTCTCTGCTATTTGTTGCTATGGTCGGAGTTCCACCATATGCCAGAAGAACATGCTTTTGAAAGCATCCAAAATCAAATGGCGGAGCATGATGCAGACCCTTTCAGTTGTACCCTTAGAATAACCGAGACCCCTGATGCCGACTTCAGGTCAATTACTTCAGCAGGAAACTCTGAGACAGATGGATGATCCCGAAAACCAACGACGAATAGATGTTTCAGTCTTAAGATGAAAAACTGGTTGTGACCAGAACTAACACGCAGGAAAATGTTCCCTTTTTAAACTGAGACGGTTTCCAAGTAGAAATAAAGGTACATTTGCTGTTAGTTTATTGCAGCAGTTTCTTTATATCCACAGATCGATAGCTTGACATGGAGGATATCTCACTGTCAGGTGCTAGCAGATGCGTGTGGCGCGTCCCTCTATCTTTGCGTAAAGAAAAGTTAGATTTCCATGTGGTTTTCTTCCCGCCGCTTGTTCAGACCATCTATACTTTTCAAGCCTGATAGGTAAACACTATACATTTTCCTAGTGAGTATAAATTCTCGCTAGAGGTCGCGCCTACCATTTTATTTTTCAGTGACGACGATGAAGTACAATGTCAATTGATGTGCTAATATTCAGCGCCTCATAGTTATTGCCATAGTAGTTTACAAACATTTTCAAAGTTTAAATTTACCTAACCAGAATAACGCAGGACTGACAGTAAAAAGACAACATTTAATATTAAGATAGAAGTTGAATTTAGCAAAATGGTCATAATTGTAGCATTAAAGACTAAATTACTCTGAGTTTAGATTAAATCAAGTCTCCATTATTCTTAAATGTAACTTTAGAAATACTTATATTTAAAAAAAATTATTGTCATTAATTTTTCTCCGCAACACCATCACCAACTTATGTGCCTATTAATGAACGCAGATTTGATATCCTCCGGAAGTGCATGACTTTCTCTGATCTCACATATTTGCAATATACACGGTTCTAATCGTCAGTACGACACAAAGTCTGCGTCGTAGATTACTTTAGGTACTGTCTACCCTAGCTTCATGTCTCCTCTTCACAATCTTCCTTCTTCTATTCCATAAACTATTGCTGAAGCTTATTAAAATTAATGATCTCTCTTTCATTTTCACGTTTCGTAGGCGACAATTTTTGCAAATTTAAAGAACCAACTAAATATTTACTTTCTTTCAAGAACTCTGGGATAAATGAGATGAGTAAAATGCGGAAAATATTATTACCCTGAAACAGTAGGAAACTCGGTATATTATAAGTTTGAATTTAATTTATGCATGACACGTTTACGACATTATTTACTAACAATGTTGTTTGGTGTCGTAAGTATTAGTAATGAATCAAGATTACGACACAAGAGAGTGATCTGTCGTCATCCTTAGTTCCTGACTGCAGAACGGATTCTGAAACCATTCTCTTCTACACTTTCCACTTATGTTTGCCACGCACCATACTGCTGATGGAATCAACTTTACTAAGTGTCTACATCTTCGTAAACTTAGTATTTTCTGCCATTAATTTTTATACAGAAGACCTATATCCATATCAAATAAATCAATCTTATCCTACAGATAAATGGAAATCCATAACGGATTATCCAATGCAAAGGGATTACAGTTGGAATATTACAAAAATTATGTTAAAGAAATATTTAAGACTGAGGCGACCTATACAATATTTAGGAATTAGTTACGGCTGGCATAGCACATTCTATAAAGGGATATTTTGCTTAGTAAACACCAGGAAAACAAAAGTGTTAATCAGCTCAGATAGAAGAATTTATTCGAACTGGAATAGAGGGATTCATGAAGGTAACCATCCAACAATTTTAGAAAGAGCACAAAGGATTTCGAAACCTATGTGCCATATCACCAAACATTTCAAGCAACTAACGCATTGATGGTAACTGCTACCAATGCGCTAAAACAGTGTGTAAAGTCAAAACGTAACTGTACAAATAGTTATCATCTGGAACGAAAGCACGTATTCCAGATAATGAAACTACACATGCACAATTTAGGAGAGAAAAAAAACAACTGTATCCATATGTTTAACATACATATACCTGCCTGTCAGAAGAAATTGTGAAAAGTAATACAAATAATGTGGATTTA